>JAXGGA010001917.1:0-136201 GCA_038373865.1 Uloborus plumipes
AAAAAAAAAAACCACGCGAAAATGTCTTCACGCTTATTAAAGTTAGGGCAAGCGTAAAAACTGCAAAGTGTTTCAGGGCCGGTATACAGATGATAAAAGTGATATCTTCAGATACATTTGCAACATGTCGCCAGATAAAACCAAAACTAATGAAAATAAAGCAAGGCAGGAAAAACAACAACTATTTACAAGATTTGTAACAATATGTTGTTGGCAGAGGAAGTTATGATCGTTTTAATATCGGTAAAATATGACATTTTTCATATTTCAGCCTTACGCAACTAAAAGTACGTTAAACTTTCCTCGGTTATTTATACATTATTTTAAAGTGCTTACACTGGTCTTTCAAACGATACCACTTTTGCCGTGCCAACTGAAATGTACAAGCTGTTTTTGGACCTCAAAAATGCTAAAAAACGTCAAAAATGCCTTGTTTTGAGGGCCTTCACTGACCTTACGGCAACAACTTACCACGAATTTAACATTCATTTTGTAAAGTTTCAACCTTCTATATTCCATATACAAAAAGAAAATTGGAGTTCAACCGTTCCTATTAAGAGTTTTGGCTCACAGCAACTCCCATGTCTCGAAAATCCGCTCAATTTTTGATGCCGCACTTTCAACTTTAGGGGTCCATAAAAACTAAACAACTCAACTTTAGAGCAAAACATTCTGGATTTGGTCTTTCAATAGGATAATAAACATTTGGTAATTTTTGGGAGAAAATCTGAGAGGTCATGAATCACCCCATAATGCTAGGCGTGACAGTTTCTCAGATTCTTGCTCTTAATCTCAGCAACCTTTCTCTTAGGAATGTAATCCACTAGGTTTGCAAAAATTGTTTCGGTTGTTCAAGATGCCAAACTTTAACTACTTCTTTTTAAATGTTTCTACTACATTTGTACTATAACAAACCAGTTTAATTTAAAATATACTACAGTGAACTCTCACTTATGCGCCGGCCCAAGGGACCAACAGAAAAAGGCGCAAAAGTGAGAGAGACATATAAGTGAACAAGCCTATTTAAAGGACAAAAACGCAACATAGTTTTTAATGAGAGAATGAATAAAAATGTTTCTATTGAAAAGGGACATGTTACTACGGTTTGGTAATTACTGTAACGTAACTACAATGATAAAAAGAAAACAAAAATTGTAGCATGAAAAATTACAAACTGTTCCCTTTAAAACGATCCATAATAGATATTTGTCCCTCTCCGAACTCTAGTTCATGTGGAAAAAATGCCTTCCGCGAGCAATAAAGGCGTAAGATTAAGGAGAAAAGTGAAGAAAAATGCTTATTTGTTAAAGAAAATAAATTAATTTTTTTACACTTTATGGAAAATTCGGCGCATAAGTGAAATATATATCTTTAGAGCGACACATAAACGAATGATACTATCATCATTTTGCTATGGAATATGCTGGGACCATTTAAAATCGTCGTATAACTGAAAAAGGCGCATAAATTATAAGTGAGAGTTCACTGTATTGTTGCGATCGTATCTTCTGAAAAGGTTACATTTCTCTAACTTGGAATATTTTATTCGCCAGTAGTGTACTTCTGCGCAAGTATTAAATTCCGCGAAGGCCGCGAAAAGGATCGACACCCCATCACGGAGAGGTGTGCGTTTTGTTTTCTACCTGATTAATCTCGCAAATGAATCTTCTATAATTAGCAGACGTGTTTGTTGTTGCGTCAGGATCGCAGGAAAAGTGCCAGCGGAAATGGAGAAGTTCGTTGGATATCCAGATCCCGTCGGGGAGTAACTTCGGGGAGCAGAGCTGATTTGTTGTTTATAATAAAAGGTACGCAGAACACCAAAAGCCGTATGAGACTTAAGAGTTGAAAAGAAATTAAAAAAAAAAAAATATCTTGTTTAGATCCTGTTCAATCAAATATTCATTAATCGTTATAAGACTCACCAAATATTTAAATACTTGAAGGAATTCACTCAGATGTAGACAAAAATAACTCAGGATAACCAAAGTTCAAGACAGCGCTGATCTTATTTTGAGATTCGTAAAATGGACATTCACGAACTTCGATCCGCAGAGCTGGTTAATTTTAATTCTTTATTTCTCAGAGGTACGTTGATCACAAAAAATCATATAAAACTTAATACTTTAAAAGAGTTAAAAAAAAAAAAAAATACTTGGATGCTGTTGGATCTAAAATGTATCAGTTATAAGACATGTCAGATATCAAAACAAATAATTGCGCAAATAAATTCAGTTGATTCTCGTCTAGGTTGATCGAGAAAGATAGTCGAACGTGACAAAAAATATTCAACGCCAGTCATGTAAATTAATCTTGCTCGAGTTTTATGGCAAAATGTGCATTAAATTTAGATTTTGAATCAATAATTATTTTTTTTTATTATTTTTATTATTTTAAATTTTGAAAAATGTCTCTTTCTAAAAATTGTCGCCGGAAAGCAATATGATCATTTTTGGTAAGCTTCAGGGGTGCCCATCCCCCTCAAGCTCAATGGCGCTAATTCCCCCTCCCCAAATTTTCACCCCTCTCCCTGTGCTTTTTATTTTTTATTTTCACACCACTTTTTATTTTATTTATTTATTTATTTTTTTTTAATATTATTTATTTATGTTTTATTTTTTATTTTTAAAACTAACTATGCGCAGAATAGAATCGCTTTTTTTTTCTCTTCCAGAGATTCCAAGCACACACACACGCAAAATAAATAAATTCATAAATAAATAATAATAAAGAAATAAAAGAAATAATTTAAATAAAAAAAATAATTAATGAATAATTTTTATTAAAAAAAATCAGTAAATAATTTATATTAAAAAATAAATTAACGGATATTTTAAATAAATAAATAAATTTAGTTTTAAAAAATACCCCCCCCCCCAAAAAAAAAAATTGATGGCGCAACTTGCGCCCTAATCCCCCTCTGTGGGCACCCCTGGTAAACTTGATCGAAAACTCTGAAAGCTAATGACGGTTTTGCCATGTCGCAGCTGTGAGCAACCCTCACTAGTCACGACTGTAAAGGAGCAGAAGGGAATTGAAAAATTCACCCAGCATAAATGTTTCACACAGCTGTGTGATAGACAAAAGGCCCCCAAAAAGACGATGCTACGGGCCCCCAAACCACTCAATCCGCTACTGTCGATAAATCAATTTTCTTCACCGCATTAAAACACGTCTTCACTGTCTGCCTTCCTTATAAGACGCGTTAAAAGCACCCTCAACAATATGCTGAGTGAATGATATATGCATTGAGTGCCAAGGCCGCCAGTGTATATGTGCAAGTGTGAAACAAGAGGTACATGCGACAATCCCCCCATGAATAAACACCGAGATTTGCTTGCGAAAACCCTCCCGACTCCAGGCATTCGAGTCGTAAGTTTTGACGTAAGACAAGATAATGGCCCGAAATCATTGTGTGGGAAATGACAGGAGATAGTTCCCATCTAATATACAGCAACTTCTTTTTTGTGTTTGTGTTTCTCTTTTTTTGGCCTCTCATACTTTGTTGTTTTTCGCGGAGGATATTTTGAGAGATTGTTTTAAAGATTCCGAGTTAGAGTCATGAAACATGCATACGTTATGTTGTGGATAAATGCGGCTCAGCTTTATAAGATGCTCAGCAAACAAATTAAATTTTCGTGAGAAGCTTTTGGAGACGTCGTATAGTTTTCTTGCCGCATATAATGGAGTTATAATCACGGAATCAGCAGAAGGTCTATTCTGACTATAAATGTGGTACAGCACGGTAGGAAAAAGCTAAACTCCTCATGAGAGCTTTTGAACTTAGGCTGTTTCTTATTGAACATAATACTCCCTCCGTCCCAAATTAGCCACTATACTAATAGTTGACACTAAACTAGTTGTTGGCACTTGTAAAGAAGAAATAAAATGCCAAAGTTTTGGAAGACAAAATTTTTTATCGCAATTCTTCTCTGTTATTTTTGCATGTAAAGAACATGATAATAAAGGGTCATTCCATCGTGACTAACGTAACATTCAGAGCTGATTTTGTAGTTGTTTTTCCTTGTAACTTAAAGGATAAAAAATATTTTTTAGTTATGTTGGTGGATTTACAATGTACATGGTATCTATGTACCATTTCTGCCAAGAATTTAAAACAAAATGACTGACAGTAGATATTTTTTCAACCAAATAGCAGCGTGACTAACGTAACATTTTTGCAACCCTGAAAATGAATGCTCATGTTGTGTGGCAAACATTTCTCAAAGTTAAGCAAGAGTTAAGAATTGAAGGATATGTTTGAAAAATGTGTAAAGTTGGCTTTTCAAAACATGCAACACATGTATTAAATCTTAAATTTTTTTAGTCTTAAGTGTCTCTTTTACTCAAGATGGAGTGTGACTAACGTAACCATCGAAAAACAAGCAGAACACACACTACAAACTATTTATTATGGCTAATCTCAGTGATAATTACAATACTTTTTCAATTTTTTGTAACTTCTTATGTTGTATGATTTTTATTTATTTATTTATTTTCTGATACTTTTTTCACTTCGGTAATTTTTTTTTCTTCGGCTGAGGTTGACATTTTTATGGAATGACCCTAAAAAGCTGAAAGATGTCGACGAGAACTATTTAGTCTAAGATCTGATAAATCGGTTTTTAGTCACAGTAATCTGGAATATCTGCAGCGTTGATACGCTTAAGTGCATAAAACGCTTTCTCTCGGTGCGGTTCGAACAGTAGTAGCGAGAAATATTCTTTCTTTTTTCGTTATATTGAAAAATAAAATAAATAATGCAAAGGAGTTACATGCAAAATTGAAGAACATATGGCCTCAGATTAAACCAGACTGTAGATATCGACTCTTTGTTCCGATTTAAAAATACAAATAAGTAATTAAATTAAAAAGTAAGAAAAGAAAAAGTATTGGGCATTTGGGGCACTATTTTCAGTAAAACATTCAAAGTTGCCGAAAAATTTACAAACATCGTATCAGTCTTGATATCAATGATGATAATAATAATAATAATAATAATAATAATGATAATAATAATAATAATATAATTATAGTAATAATAATAACAATAATGATGATGATGATGATGATGACGACGACGATGATGATGATGATCATGATCATGATCATGATAATGATAAAGTAATAATTACGATAACCAATAGAAGGGCCAGGGGGAAAAAAGATGAAAGTGACCAAAAAGCGATTTCGAGAAAAACGAAGAACAAAGTTTGATTTCTCGTAGTTTCTCGAGTTTTCATGCATATTCCGGTCGCTTCTTATTTTTTTCCCCCTTGTTGTTCTATCAGATGATACTACTCCTTCATAGTCCCTAAATATCGCTAATATCTCAAAATTGACGAAAAAGTGACTTTCATTTTTCTTTTTTCCCCCTGGCGCTTCAATTGATAGTACTTGCTCAAGAAACGGTTTTATGCAGACCCTGATTCGTCTTATATCACTCCATTAGTTACTTAAAATCGCACTCGAAAGGTTTATGATATTTTCAGAAAGGAATTACTACCAACTTTTACTCCCTTTTATCTAAAACAAAATTCGAATGTTATAAATGTTTCATTGCTCAAAGCCCTCAGAAACAGTAAAAAAAGGTAGGGGAAATATTTTTGCAGAATATTATAATTATTGTGCCAAGCCCCTTCGAGTATATGTAACACTGTAAGGCCATTTATGTAAAAAATAAAAAACGGAATAAATGAAAATTAATTGAATTGAACACAGCACGTATCGCGCAATATGAGTATTACACAAGCTGCTTGCTTCATCAATAAAAATGCAAAATGTGTACCCCCCCCCCGTTTTTTAAAACTCTTTAAATGTAAATTAGTCTTCTCCCAGAAAAATAAATTTTAAAACCTTGTTCAATTAAATGAAAGTACCTGGGGACCGAGCCCACTCGGTTAAAAAAAAAAGAGGTTTGTAAACTCGTGTTTTTTTCTAAAATGCGAAGTACGTATTTAGATAAACTTAAAAAACCTATTTTGCCTTTGGTTGCAATTATGCATTTAAAACAGCCGTAATTTGTTTTAAAAAACACAACCTTATTTAATCCATGCTCACCGTAAAATCACACCCAATTTCATTTTATTTGGCGCCGAAAGCGCGGGAGAGGTTGATGAGAATGGATGCAGAGTCCCTGTTCTCCAGTACGCATTTGGTTACAGTTGGTTTTGACTTTCACTTCACTTCACACTCCAAGGTTCCCCCCATACATACCACAACTCGTGGTTTAACCGGGATGGGGCCCCGAAGAGCGCTCTGTTCATTTTTTAACCAGTCCGAGCAAACCCTTAGCCCAGCATCCCACAGAGGTATCGTTTCACTTGGAGGATTATATGACCACGAACATTTTTAACGTCCCCTAGCCACCATTAATGAAAACGGTGGATCTTCGATCGACTGGGCTTCATCTATATGATCCGCCCGGGACCCTCCGGTTACGAGTCCGACGACTTACCGATCGGACTACCGCGGCCCACACCCAATTCTAACTTTATTTTGATTGATCTCGTTTAAATTTCAAAAACAATAATAATTATCTAATTATCACGTGTTGCCACAACTCGTTTGCTAAATACCATAAAAATTTAAATTTACGTTGATGTGATTAAAAATGAAATCTATTGTTATAATGAAACTTTTGAATAAGTGAAACAGCCTGTATAAGAGACTATATCTAGTGAAGCCTTGCTTTGACATTTCAAAAACAATAACAATTTAACGTTGCCAAATACCATAAAATTTAAACTCGCGCTGATGTGATTAAATATGAAATCGATTGTTATAATTAAACGTCGTTGCTAAGAAACAGTAACAATGAAAGTAATCATAAAGAAAATGGTGAAATAAAAGCTTCTCAAACTTTCAATGAAGGCACAAAAAAAAACGGGTTTTTTGTGAAAACTCGCGTTTTTACAGAAAAAACGCCGACGGAGATGAACTCAGAAACCAAAACTCTATCTAAATACAAACTTTTATCGAAATCGTTAGAGCCGTTTTCGAGATCCGAAAAATAAATAAATATATATATATATATATATAAATATATATATATATATATATATATATATATATATATATATATATATATATATATATATATATATATATATATATATATATATATATATATATATATATATATATATACACTGCGATGCAAAAGTTTAGACAAAATGCAAATATGTGAATAAAAAGAAAACTATTCAACGAAATGGTTTCAAATTTCTACTGCAGGTACACAATCTGGTTCCAAATACGTGTCTGGAGTTCTTATAACTATAACTGGAATCAAATTTTGGATATTACAAAAGACATTTTTTTACAGTGTTGCAAAAGTTTAGACAATAGTCAGATTTTATGCAAATATCCCTTGAAATGTGATTGGTGGAGGAAATGCGGGACTGTATTATTCATTTATAAAGTGCAGAGATTGCCGAATAAATAATCAAAATCTCAAAAGCTCTTTAGTTCTCGTGTAAAGAAGATGAGAAAGTTTGGAAGCCGAAATTTGAAAATGAACCTACTTTATGAATTTTTTGTCTTTTAAATCGGCTCTAGTGTGGTAGTACATTGTTTTTTACTTTGTGGAGAGCAAATTCAGACATGCGTATCGATCAAAAAGTCCAAGAAAAATTATATTTCTTAATAATGAAGGAATTGAAAAAAACGGCTCAGACTGACGATTCGCCCCTTAATCCTACAAAACTTCAACTTGGGTCAAAAACAGCACGTGACAGCATAAGTAGATGAATAACTGAATCGGAATGCATAAAAAAAACAAAGAATTGTGCTTGAGCCATTTCAGACAGAGTGTCCCAAATAAGCCAGATTTTAATGTGAAAAGCAGCATATGTATCATCGTGACTAAAAAATGAATGGTACTTTCTTTGATAAAAATTATTAAAATTGGGATGGCTAGATGGATTATAATTCTTTTCGCGGGACTTGAGAAACCGTATGATCATATTCTGTGCTGCTTTACCAATAAAATCTGGCTTATTTGGGACACTCTGTCTGAAAAGGCTCAAGCACAATTCTTTGTTTTTTTTTATGCATTCCGATTCATTTGTTCCGTCTACTTTATGCTGTCACGTGCCGTTTTTCCCAACTTAAGTTTTTCGGATTTTTGATCGTACGCACGTCTGAATTTTCTTCTCCAGAAAAATAAATTTTAAAACCTTGTTCAATTAAATAAATTTAAAACCCCACAAGAACTTTTGCTTCAACAATTTTAGAATTTATTTCAATAAATATGGATCTATCCAGCTACTCAAAGTAATCAATAATTTAATTTATATTCTTTCAAATTTGTTATTGATGTAATTCTGACTATAAAAAAGTTTTTACCAATAAACAATTAAATAAACAGCTGAAGAAACTGAAGATTGCTTTTCTTCTTTTTTCTTGTTTTTATATTCATTAAAGATTATATTAACACACTATTTCTATTCCGGATGCCATGTTAGTACCTCAAAGCAGTCTAAACAATGATTTTAATATTCTTTAACGAAACATTTTCTTTAAAAAAAAAAGGCACCAAAAGAGAATATGCATACAGGTAAAAAAATGGGCTTGGTTAGTTTCAGGTGAGTTTCCTACTCCAGATTTTATTTCTCTTTCCCGTGTGGCAACGGAGAAGGATTTCTTTTTCAATGCTTTATTCATGGTCATGGTTATAAAGAGGATGAAAAGAAAGTTTTGAGTCTAGTTTTCAAAGGGAAATAGCTTTACTTTCTAAACAAAGAGGAATATTCTCTCCTCTTTTCGTAAAAGGAAGGATGCTATTCATTAGGGATGCACCGATAAGCAAATTGGCCGATTACCGATTACCGATTAATCGGTTGTTGGTAATCGGCCGATTAATCGGCTGAGCCGATTAATGATAAGGATGATTGTTTTTAATGCTGCCAATTTTACCATCACTGTTTCAACTCTCTTATACAATTCCGAGTTAAGAAATAGTAAGTAATTTATTTCCGAGAGAAGTTTTTTTTTCCCCCATTTTCCTAATTTTCACAAAATAATTTTAATATTTTGTCAAATTTTTTAGACCTAATTTCCATCTTCTTGTCAATAGTATTACATTAACACATTGCTAATTATGTTAATTGGACATAAAAATTGAAAAAAAAGGGAGGGGGAGTCTGTGGTGAGCACTCCAATTTAGGAGTACTTTTAATTTACATTTTTTAATGATTAGTAGTAATTTAATTCAACTTTTATTCTTTGTGAAAATTAGTGGTTATCTAAAAGCACTGTACTAAGGAGAAAACTGTCGCCACATGAAAAATGTGTTGCAACATTGTCTATGTATATTTATTCAAAGTTGGAGAATTAACTTATTAAAAACTTTATATCAACTATGAAGATTATTACTGTTAATAAAACTATTCATCATAGTTTCTTAGTGAAGGTATACTTTGAAGAATAATGTTTAAAAAATATATTTGGCCGATTAATCGGCCCAATTTTGCCGATTATTAATAATCGGCAAAGTGGCCGATTATGGCCGATTAATCGGTACTGCCGATTAATCGGTGCATCCCTACTATTCATGTTAGCTTCTTTGCGAGAATACACGTAGTAAATAATGCATTTTTTAAGTAGAGATAAATAACAAGATTTTGAGTCGAGGTTTTTTTAAGACCTCAATTCAAAAGTTGTCAAGTCTTTGGTGTCGTTAAAATATATCAAATATTCATGCCAGGTAAATAAAACATATAAGGTTTTTTTTATTATTATTTGAAATACCTGGAAAAAAATTAGTTTTTTTTTTTTTTTTTAGAGAGAGAGAGAGAGAGAGAGAGAGAGTTTAAACGGAGAAAAAGAAAAACAAAAGAAAATTGTACTTTAAAAATATTGACTGAAAGGAAAAAAATGTAAGTTTTCTGATTCTAGTAGTATATTCATTAATTTTCAAAATTGAAGAAATATTTTATTATTTTACACACAAACCAAGAAGCAATAGAATACTGCAGTGATTTTTTTTTCGTGCGGTTCGCTAGTCCCAGAATATCCGAAAACCACTTTTAATGTTTTATTTCTGTGGTTCTAAAATTAGTCATATAATTTGGTTAATTTAATTGTATCACTTGTTTTTCATTTTATTTTTTGGTAAAAAGGATAAAATTGTCGTCTTGAATTTTATTTGAGATTAACGTAAATTCTCATCATATCGTTTTTTCAACACTTTACTTTCCCTTTCCAAAAATAGCTTTAAAAAAATCTCTCTGTCATACTACAATGCAATTTTCATACATTTCATAAAACTTTACGAATTTCTACTTCAGATATTAAAAACAACACTTAAATTTATAATTACATTTAAAAAATATTTTTTTCCTCAAAAATCATATGTCACCATTAACAACTGTTACAATATACTAAAAAACAAAATTATATTTTCTTCCTTTTTTTACAGAGTTTTGTAGTCAGGTGTTAGACTCTTACTCCCAAAAGCGCAGGCTCGAATCTGGCTCCAGGTGATGAATTTTTCAGGATGAAAGGTAATGTTTTTTTTTTTTAGTACAGTTGTTTTGAGTTGAATGCACTAATTTAAGTATGTTGTTTATTTGTTTCCTCATTATGTACAAAGACAAATCACTTAGAGCAAATACTCCCCCCCCCTTTTTTTTTTAACAAAATTAGCGCAAATGCTTACAGTGACTAGAAAAAGTATTAAAAAGATAACTCAATATCTACAATCTACGTTTTTGTACGTACACTGTAAAAAATGAATGTTATTTGAACAGTATAATACAGCTAATTTTATAGTAATAAACTAAAAATTACTAACTTTACAGTAAGAAACTATAAAATTTCCACTTTTACAGTACTAAACTGTAAAATTACTAGTTTTACTGTAACAAGCTGCAAAACTGCTAATATTACTGTTTATTACCGTGCATTTTACAGTTTTAAACTGGAACCTCTGCTGCCAGTATTGTACTGTTGTTTTTACAGTATAACACAGCTAAATTTTACAGCAATAAACTGCAAAATTTCTAACTTTACAGTAAGAAACTGTAAAATTGCTATAGTTTTACAGTTTATTACTGTGAAATTTAACGGTTTTACAGTTTATTACTGTGAAATTTAACGGTTTTACAGTTTATTACTGTGAAATTTAACGGTTTTACAGTTTATTACTGTGAAATTTAACGGTTTTACAGTTTATTACTGTGAAATTTAACGGTTTTAAATTGGAACCTCGGCTGCTAGTATTATACTGAAAAAACAACAGTTAATTTTTTGCAGTGTAACTTTATCCCGTCAAAAAAATAAATCGTATGCTTTTTATTTTGTTGAAAAGAATTGTTTACCACGTGTTGTATTGTTCTTCCTCAGCTCGGAATACAGCGTATTTTTGATGATGATGTATCGTTTGAGAGAGAACTGGTTGAAATAAACGCCTGTCTGTAGCTATTTTGATGCTTAAAAGTCGATAAAAGAATTTTTTATGATTCACTTCCCTCTAACTTACAATCACATACATTGTTTTTTGTGTTTTCAGTTTATTTAGTTTCAGGATTTATTTTCTTTTCGTTGAATTGTCGTTTCCCGCCAAAACTATATTGCTTGTGTTGGCTTCTCGGAAATACTTTTATTTACTTTTTATGCACTACAATGGCTACTTGGTCAGAACCAGTGGTCGGAAGTAGCGCGCTACAAGTAGCGAAACTACTGTAGTAGCTACATTTTTTTAGTAGTTTGTAGTGTAGCGCACTACTTAAAAAAAAGTAGAGTAGTGAGTAGCGCGATGCAAAAAAAATAGTAGTTTGTAGCGATTTCTGGAAACTACTTTTAAATTAAAAAAATAAATAAATGAATGAAAAAAATTTAAAAAAAAAAAAAGAGAAGGAAGGAAAAAAACACGATTTGATTGACTCTGACTTTTGCAAATCTTGCACGAGTACAGCAGCGGACCCAATGAGAAATAAAAACCATAAAAATATGAGCTGATCTTAGAAACATCATTTTGACGAAATACATTCTATCTGTTTGATTTCTACACTTTATCTGTTGATACATTCTATCTGTCATTGGTTTATTTAGCATCATAATTTTTATATTCCTTCAAATAATTTTCATGTTCCTAAATATTCCCTGGCAATAAAAAAAAAAACTGAAATTTGAATTCTCTCAATCTGTCAACTTTTGAATAATTTCTTGTGGCGAATATTCGAAAAATTGTAAAATAAAATCTAAAAAAGACAAATTTTAGCAAAAAAAAGGGAACAAAAAGGAAAAGTAACAAATGGATTCAAAGACAATTCCTATTTCTATTCCGATTTCGAATGAGTTAATTTATTAATGTAAACCACTTTTCGAATTTTTTCGGTCAATCCTCAAACGGTAAATGCTTTTTATTTATTTATTTTTTAAAAAGTAGCGAAGTAGCGACTACAATTAGCGACGAAGTAGCGCTACATTTAAAAAAAGTAGTTGTAGTTGTAGTTAACTACAGTTATAACAAAATAGTTGTAGTTGTAGTTCGCTACAAAAGAAATGTAGTTTTTCCAACCACTGGTCAGGACTAGAGATTTACACAATCAATTTCTCATGATTGAACCACTCGTTGAAAAAAAATTAGTCATTTAATAAAAATAATTTAAAACAATAGAATAAAAGTCTCAAGCATTGGATGATAACATCAATTTTATGTCACTGGAATGGATAGCAATTTTCATGATAAATTTGTAACTGAACATTTTTATTTTACTGATTTGCATATCTTTGAATCTTCAAACGCCACAAAAAAGGACTTTGTGTGGCACTTACCGTATGGTTAAAATCGCATTTATAGTTAAAAATTTGTCATTACCGTGGATTTTCCCTAAGTCATTAAAATAAATAGTAATTTTCATAATCCACTTTTAGTTCTAAAAAAAAAATCCTCTGATGTTCATATAAATTTGGTGTGATTAAATGTTACATAAATGATTTTTCGTGTTGCAATTATTGTGCGGTTTATAATCTCATTTAAGCTCCAATTTGCCATTAGCAGGGATTTTCTGTCCCATGCTACTGATGAATGAATGACTTATGAAAAATTAACTGTTTTTCAAAGTGAAGTTTTAAATATTTAGCTCTGCTGACGACACGTAAAGTGTACAGGACGCTTTATAGACAAATCCTATTTTTTTTTTTTCACAAAAATTGCACTAACAATAATATTTTAAGACATTACATTTTTTTTAATTCTCCTATTTTAAGAATCAACAAGATGTGATTTCTTAGCGTAAAATTTTGTTCATTACACGTTTTGAAATGAAACATATCACGTGCATGATAAAATGGCTGCCTTTACGTGGAATGCCCCTTGTTCGTGCAAGCAGTATTATGCCAACGTCTGGCAAATACAATGTTGGTTGATGTCGCGTTTTCACTCTGTTCTATGTACTGCAGTACAGCATGGCACATTTATGGCTTCGGAACAGTAAAGGAGGACATTCTCTGGCTCACCAGTTTCTTGATCAGTCATCTTGAGACTTATTCTGCACTAGAGAAATGATTTCTTCATCCATATATAACTAGTTTGTTTCAATATCACCAGACAACCACTCAGTGTAATGTTTTCAGTTGCGTCTTCAAAGTTTGGGATCCATTCATTAAACTTTAATGGGAAATGAGAAGACATATTCGTACTGTGCGAATGATTTTGATTCAAATAGTTTACAGCGTGGTGAAATCAAAGTAAGACAGTTACTGTCTGTCCATGAAAACCGCGCCTAGGCCTCACGAACAGTTCCACTTAAAAAAGGGTAGATGGGTTGTGGATGATAACTTGCCGAAGTTTTCAATTTAAAACTTGCATTTGCAATCCTTTTGACAAATTCAACTAAACTATGTATTTGAAATGAGCATCGTTCCACGTTGTTTGATGCGGTTCAAAATGATGCTTATTATTCTTCCCCTTATTGTTATCTTACCTAGCACCAGTAGCGTACATAGACTAAGGTGCGCTCCCCCGCAAGATTTGTAAGTGCGCCCCCCAC
Source organism: Uloborus plumipes (assembly GCA_038373865.1). Taxonomy (NCBI): domain Eukaryota; kingdom Metazoa; phylum Arthropoda; class Arachnida; order Araneae; family Uloboridae; genus Uloborus; species Uloborus plumipes. Next base: position 14,001 of record JAXGGA010001917.1, read on the forward strand.
CCTCCTATTAAAATGTAAAAAATATTTTCCTCATGTAACCTTTAGTGCTATTTTTCTGGATCGGGCGCCCTCAAACCACTTGCGCCCCCCCCCCGCGCCGCGGGGGTTGCGGGGGCGCTATGTACGCCACTGCTTAGCACCCCGTTTTGGTAAGATCAGAGAAGACCTGACGCATGCGCAAATGCGCGGAAGGTTTTACCTAAGAAGATCAGACAGCAATTGTTGATTTTTCTGTCTTAGGTACGTAACTTGGCGCGGTGAATTCTTTTTCTTTCTATCTTGGCGAAAATTAAAAAAATACATTTACCTCGTCGACATATTTGTTCCTCTTTTTCTAATTTTAAATTTCAATGGAACTTTAAATATTTATTTATGACTCGATATATTTTTTTAGCCGACTATTTATAGTGTTAATGGAGCATTTAAAGTTGATTTGGCAAATTGTTTTAACGGGATTTTTCGTGCTATTCAATAGCTCGCTAAATTATTTTGCAGATTATTCTTCGTTTAAAGGAAACTTTTAGTTTTGTTTAATGACTTGTTTTGTTTAAAAATTTAAAAAGACAAAAGAAGCATGCTTTTGCAAAATAAGTATTTTCTATGTAACTTATACTGAACATGGTGACACCTTAGAGCAGGAATTAGTAACTGGAGGGAGCAAGTCCAATGGGGGAGTTTCCTTCAGTCAAAAGTACTACTTTTTGTCACTGAAATTGATAGAATGATATTAAAAAAAACATGGACCCGGAAAATACTTTAATTTTCCCAACAGTTTATTTTTTATTATTATTTTTAAATACCCTACCTTGAAAACGGGGCGTCGTTTTTGTGACGTCAATGGTGCACCTAACAGCTCTCCTATTTTGTTTACTAACACCATTTTGCTTGACTTGAGTTGTCCAATCGCAGGAATCGGTGACGTCACGACCTTCGTCATCTCACTACAACCAATTAGATTTCGCGCTTACGTGCACCACTGACGTCATGCGCAGATGGTTTTTTTTCGGAATAGCATCTGCGCACCGGTTAAAATAATTCATACTAGGTGACCCGTGCGGAATTCCGCAAAAAAAAAAAAAAAAAAAAAAAAAAAAAAAAAAAAAAAACTCTAAACTTAAAATTTAATACGACAATTTTTATTGGCTTCATTTGCACAACATCACCATCTACTGCCGTCGTTCTGACAACTTTTCAAAGAGATCAAAGACACGTTCACTTTTACAACTACTACAAAAGTGATACCCTATATTAAAATCAAATACCCAAGGCTACTACTAAACTAAATACTAACGTTATCGCAAAACTACCATAGTATTTTGAAACAATAAAAGTTACAATTAAGGTTTACCGAGCTAAGCCTTGGCTTGAAATGTCGCATTTAAAATTGATTTGAGCAACAATGTAACGATTTTGACAGTTGAGCAAAAAATTTAACTTTTTCAAACTTCAATCGCTTATAAGTCGCTTAAACGTGGATTTTCGAGATTCTCGACACGCGGCGCTAGCGGAGAAACGTTCTAAAGAACGCATTTTTTTTTATCTTTCGAATGAAATCAAAATGGAGACGATACGACAATTATTTCGCTAGATAGAGTCAATTTTGTGCCCAAAAATTGAAGTTCGAATAAAAAACGAACCGACACTTTTTAGAGGGTGGGTCTAATTTTCGTCAATAGCCCGCGGGATAAGCTTCAAAATCATAAATTTTCTTGCAATTCGATAAAGAAATGAGCGAGTTTCGACCGGGTATAGGATTCGGCTTAGAGAAATAATATATGGAGAAAATATATATAACTGTGTCAAAGAATTAAAAAAATTGTCAATGCCTATCTTTTGAAGCATGCTCTTTCAGAAAAATATACTTTTGAAATTTCGAAAACTCCCCCATTAGGAAAAGCCAAGGCAAAGATCTCAAGTCACATTATTCAACTTCGGTTACTGGGAAACACGTTTAACGCGAAACTAAATGAAACTCTTCTCAATGGGAGACACTAAATAAAATAAAAACAAGAAGTTCTGTCAAGAACTAAACGAGCCTACTTTCCCGTACATCGACATCGGCATTCTAGCATCTGATCGTTATTCTCTTGATTATTTGAGACTAAAAATTATGTCAAACATACCTTTTTAGCACTTAAAGCTGATTTATAAAAGCAAAATATGCCCCTCTCATCAGATGAAATAGACACATAAAAAGTAAATAAATGAATAAATAAAGTTTTGTCGCACCTTTTAAAGAATGTAACTGTTACAGTTCTTCCGTAGAAAAATTCCTCAATAGTTTTCAAAAAAAAAAAAAAATTATAAAATAAAAGTACAAAGTACAACAAAATACATTTTATCAAAGAAAGAAAAAAAAACTCGTCCGTTGATAAAATGGGTCGAATTTCACTTTTAATCCGTTGCCAGTTGTTAGATAAAAATAAAGAATAAAATGCCCTCGTGAATGAAACATTTTTGTTACAAAAAAAATCGTCTGCCAAAAAAAAAAAATATATAATAATAATAAATAAAATAAAACAAATGAATAAATAAACAAAAACAGTCAGTCATTTTTTTCTGAGCCTGCATTTCCGCCATGTTTGCGGAGTCGCAGTCGGAATCAGAGTCCTCACAGAAGATTATTCAGAAAAGTACAAACATTATTTATCAAAACCATTTTTTTACAAAGTTAGTTTGAAGGAAATCCGACTTTAAGTTCAGGATCAACATTCCACTTAAATTCCCCGTAGGCGATAATGTTAAATTTTTTTTCTGAACGGTTCAATATTGAACGAAAAATGGTTCAAATCAAAAAGCGAAATATGGGAATGAGCCTCTCCGAAATCTTTCAAACAAAAAAAAGTTTATTCCATTCGGATGGTTCACTCAGAAGTTATTAGGTGGGGAAAGGTTGCTTGAACGGTTCAATGTTGAACAAAAGAATGTTCAAATTGAAAATTTAAACACGGTACGGTAATGAAGTATCCTTGCTGAGATTCTTCGAACAAAAAAAAAGTTTATTTAAATCGGACTGTTGTTCACTCAAAAGTTATTAGGGGTGACAGCTTGCTTGAGCGGTTCAATGTTGAACGAAAAATTGTTCAAATCGGATATGTAAATACGGGAATGGAGTATCCTTGAGAAGATCTTTCGAACAGAAAAAAGTTTGTTCAAATCGGACTGTTCACTCAAAAGTTAGCATAGCGGGACAGGTTGTTTGAACGGTTGAAAGTTGAACCAAAAATTGTTCAAATCGAAAAATCAAATGTGGGAATGAGCTGTACTCGCCGAGATCTTTCCAACAAAAAAAAGTTTGTTCAAATCGGAATGTTCATTCAAAAGTTATTGGGGGAGGACAGACCGACCGACCGACCGACAGACCGACACACAAATTCCCCATCTCAATACCCTATTTTCAAATTTTTAATTTTTCGATTTTCATTTTCCTTTTTATTTTTTTTAACTTGGCGATAGTTTTTAGATGCATTAAGCTACTTTTAATACTTTTTTCGTCTTTTTTTTTATTTTCAACGGGAAAATAGGCTAAAAAGAAAATACCATCTCAAAGAGAATGCGCTAAGAAGTACCAATAACGAAAAAGTTTCTAATTGTTATAGAGCCATGTGTCCGTTGGAAATATATTTTATACTTTTTTTCTCAGCGTATAGCATTCGCCCTTAACACATTTGGTATGACATTTACCCTTAACGGGCGAATGTCATACCGAATAATTGTGGTTTCCAGCACATTATCCTATGTGATCTAGTGGTTAGGGACGCTATGATTATGCGAAGTCAAAATGGTTTGGTGTGAATGAAGAAGTCGATTCCGGGGCACGAGGACGAGGAGCCGGAGGAGTCCTCAATCGGGCCCGCCATTTCGGGGCTCGGGGGGGGGGGTGTCAATTGCCCCCCCCCCCCCCCCCCCCGACTTTGGGAAATCAATGTATTTACATGTAAGTAGGCGTGGTTTATGCTATTTTTTAGCAAATTTACATTGTGTCTACACCCTTTGCCTCACCCCCCCCTGGAAATATTCGAAATGACGGTACCTCTACCAGCACCACTCAGGAGGATCTCAAGTACGGTCAAGAAAAAACAACAAGCAATTGTGATCGCTCAAAAAAAAAAAAAAAAGAGTTTTGACACCTCGAATTCAAATTATGCTTTTCGCAATAATGAATTACTATAGGTGTGTGCTCCGTCGCCACACCATGTCTTGCTTGGGGATGCAGCGGCACTGCAGTAGACTGCGCAATCATGTGCTGCATGTGTCCCTCTGCAGTGGCCGGATCGATAGAGCACCGAGACGCGAGACGCTGGCAGACTGCCAATCTGAAAGTGGGATTTCCCGGCGTTTGAAGTCCAAAAAGAAAACGTACAGCAATTTGTCATTGCTCAAAAAAAAAAAAAATAATAATAATAATAAAATGAATAATAAAATAAAGAAATAAAAAAAAGAGCACATTTTTTTTTCTAAATAATACAATTTTAAAGATGCGTCGTTCTAGATTGCTCGCTTATACACCACCAAACACCAGTTTTGCATACAACTTACATTAGTGACAGTGTCTGCCGCCATGTCTAGTGGTCAGAGAAGTCTGACCCGGATGGGAGCGTCCCGGGTTCGAGTCCCGGCTCTGCCATGGATGTGGTTTTTTTCTCTACTCCTTGTATGAGTGCGCTGTTGTGCTGTGAATGAGTGTGCCTACCCTATAAACGGGTCCTCATGGCACGTGCGTACTGTGCAAGTCGAACTTCACACCAAATGACGGTACAGTTGGAAAAGTGCAGCAGCGCACCCCAAATTCACAACAACTTACAAGGGGACCTTGCAGGTTGTCACTTACCGATTTTGATGAGCTTTATATATCTTGCAACTGACATTCCGATCGTCTGCAAGTTATTTTTAACTTTTCCTGCTTTGAATAAAATTAACTGAACTGAACTGAAATAAGAACAAATTGATGGAACGATGAGACACGATTAATTTGTGATGGAACGTTCTGATCTGTTTTTCGCTGCAATTTTGAATGTAAATAGCTAATATGTAAATAGTTTGTTTTAAATATAATATTTGGTGAAAATGATTTCTCTTTTTTGAATACTCTCCACACGATTGCAAGCGCCCAACATGAAGCGGAAAGCAGGTAAGATTTTACCTTCTTAGAATTATTTTGAAAGATCCGCTAACACAATATATTACTAGCCGGGTACCCGGCCCTGCCCGGGTTTCTGCCTGGTAATTGTGTTTCAGTGAAATTCATTCATAATTTTTTCAGCATTAAATTGCACATCCATATACATAAATGGCTACTTCTGTAAACAATGGCTATTTTTTCTGTTTGGATAAACTTAAAAAAAAACTGTATTACACACCCTAAATACAATTGCAAGCTACAAATAATCCTATACTATAATACGAGAGATGTTTGTAATGTCGAAAATCGCCCCAGAATAAATAAACTCCGGTAAACTTGGGGTCTGGGGTTTTTGGCCACGGGGAATCGATTGGCACCGGTTTTGAAGCGCTACGGTCGAAAAGTTCGGAGTTACAGATATAGTCTGTGGAGTTAGCGACAAAAACAGCCGAAATATTTCACTTCCGGATACCAGTGTGAAATTTGGTACAGAGCTTAAGTACATATATAAGAACAAAAAACCGCCGGGAGACACTTGATCAGGGCTCATGAACTCCCGTGATGACGTCATCAAGATGGCCGCTTTTACAGGTAATACGTTCGTTTAATTGCTTAAAACTCCATCATAGATAAAAATATTGCAAAACTCAAATGTATCATCTGAAAGCTCTTTAAAAGAGCTATTTAGAAATATTTAATTTTTCTTTCTGAGGTCAAGGGCCCACCTGTAATGACGTCATCAAAATGGCCACTTTTACAGGTAAATACGCTTGTTTAACTCCCCCTAAAACTCCATCATAGATTTAAATATTTCAAAACTCAACTATATCATCTGAAAGCGCTTTAAAAGATCTATTTATAAAGATTTAATTTTTCTTTCTGAGGTCAAGGGCTCACCTGTGATGACGTCATCAAAATGGCCGCTTTTACAAGTAAATACGTTCGTTTAACTGCTTAAAACTCCATCATAGATTAAAATATTGCAAAACTCAAATGTATCATCTGAAAGCTCTTTAAAAGAGCTATTTAGAAATATTTAATTTTTCTTTCTGAGGTCAAGGTCCCACCTGTACTGACGTCATCAAAATGGCCGCTTTAACAGGTAAATACGTTTGTTTAACTCCCCCTAAAACTCCATCATAGATTCAAATATTGCAAAACTCAAATATATCATCTAAAAGCTCTTTAAAAGAGCTATCTAGAAAGATTTAATTTTTCTTTCTAAGGTCAAGGGCCCACCTGTGATGACGTCATTTGAGGCCATTTTGATGACGTCATTACAGGTGGGACCTTGACCTCAGAAAGAAAAATTAAATCTTTCTAAATAGCTCTTTTAAAGAGCTTTCAGATGATATATTTGAGTTTTGCAATAATTGAATCTATGATGGAGTTTTAGGGGGAGTTAAACAAACGTATTTACCTGTAAAAGCGGCCATTTTGATGACGTCATCACAGGTGGACCCTTAAAATTAGAAAGAAAAATTAAATCTTTCTAGATAGCTCTTTTAAAGAGCTTTTAGATGATATATTTGAGTTTTGCAATATTTGAATGTATGATGGAGTTTTAGGGGGAGTTAAACAAACGTATTTACCTGTAAAAGCGGCCATTTTGATGACGTCATCACAGATGTTCCCTTGACCTTAGAAAGAAAAATTAAATCTTTCTAAATAGCTCTTTTAAAGAGCTTTCAGATGATATATTTGAGTTTTGTAATATTTGAATCTATGATGGAGTTTTAGGGGGAGTTAAACAAACGTATTTACCTGTAAAAGCGGCCATTTTGATGACGTCATTACAGGTGGGCCCTTGACCTTAGAAAGAAAAATTAAATTTTTCTAGATAGCTCTTTTAAAGAGCTTTCTGATGATATGTTTGAGTTTTGCAATATTTGAATCTATGATGGAGTTTTAGGGGAGTTAAACAAACGTATTTACCTGTAAAAGCGGCCATTTTGATGACGTCATCACAGGGGGCCCTTGACCTTAGAAAGAAAAAAAAATCTTTCTAAATAGCTCTTTTAAAGATCTTTCAGATGATATGTTTGAGTTTTGTAATATTTGAATCTATGATGGAGTTTTAGGGGGAGTTAAACAAACGTATTTACCTGTAAAAGCGGCCACTTTGATGACGTCATTACAGGTGGGCCCTTGACCTTAGAAAGAAAAATTAAATTTTTCTAGATAGCTCTTTTAAAGAGCTTTCAGATGATATGTTTGAGTTTTGCAATATTTGAATCTATGATGGAGTTTTAGGGGGAGTTAAACAAACGTATTTACCTGTAAAAGCGGCCATTTTGATGACGTCATCACAGGTGGGCCCTTGACCTTAGAAAGAAAAAATAAATCTTTCTAAATAGCTCTTTTAAAGAGTTTTCAGATGATGTATTTGAGTTTTGAAATATTTGAATCTATGATGGAGTTTTAAGCAGTTAAACGAACGTATTTACCTGCAAAAGCGACCATTTTGATGACGTCATCACAGGTGAACCCTTGACCTCAGAAAGAAAAATTATATCTTTATAAATAGATCTTTTAAAGCGCTTTCAGATGATATAGTTGAGTTTTGAAATATTTAAATATATGATGGAGTTTTAGGGGAAGTTAAACAAACGTATTTACCTGTAAAAGCGGCCATTTTTATGACGTCATTACAGGTGGGCCCTTGACCTCAGAAAGAAAAATTAATTTTTTCTAAATAGCTCTTTTAAAGGGCTTTCAGATGATATGTTTGAGTTTTGCAATATTTGAATCTATGATGGAGTTTTAAGGGGAGTTAAACAAACGTAGTTACCTGTAAAAGCGGCCATTTTGATGACGTCATCACAGGTGGGCCTTTGACCTTTGAAAGAAAAATTAATTTTTTTTTAAATAGCTCTTTTAAAGAGCTTTCAGATGATATATTTGAGTTTTGCAATATTTGAATCTATGATGGAGTTTTAGGGGGAGTTAAACAAACGTATTTACCTGTAAAAGCGGCCATCTTGATGACGTCATTACAGGTGAGAACTTGACCTCAGAAAGAAAAATTAAATCTTTCGTAATAGCTCTTTTAAAGAGCTTTCAGATGATATATTTGAGTTTTGCAATATTTCAATCTATGATGGAGTTTTAAGCAGTTAAACGAACGTATTTACCTGTAAAAGCGGCCATTTTGATGACGTCATCACGGAATGACCTTGACCTCCGATCAAGTGTCTCCCGGCGTTTTTTTGACCTCCTATATGAATTTAAGCCCCACATAAAATTTCAGACTGGTATCCGGAAGTGAAATATGTTTGCACTAACTCCACGGACTAATAGGATTCATTAAATGTTTGAGAAGATTTCTTACTACGCCATTTTCTTTATGATTTCTCTTATTGTTACCGTTTCATAGCAACCGCGTGCTAACAATGGATTTCATATTTAATCCCATCAGCGTAAATTTATGTTTTTATGGTATTTGGCAAATAATTTTTGGCAACATGTTAGAATTGTTATTGCTTTTGAAATTTAAAAGAGATCGATCAAAATAAAGTTAGAATTGGGTATGGGCAGCGGTAGAGCCGCTATATAGACAGGTTGACGCATCAAGCTTAAGTTTCACCACTTTGGATCCAACTCATAAACTTTCACTTTCATTTTTTATTGTTGAGGAAATAGGGTTACCAGAGTAAAGTTTCGGGACATTGCCAAGCTTTGTTAAATTTACGTAAAAAGTTACTAAAAAGCGATAACTGGCCAGAAAAGACAATCTTCACACACGCGCTGGATCCAAAGTGGTGATTTTGATGCGTCGGCTCGTCTATATAGGGGCCTAAGGCCGCGGTTGTCCAATCGGTTAGTCGTCAGACTCGTAACCGGAGGGTCTCGGGTCGATCATTTAGCCGCCGATCAAAGATCCACCGTCTTCATTAATGGTTGCTGGGGGACGTAAAAAATGTTCGTGGTCACAAAATCCTCCAAGTGAAACGAAACCTCTGGGGGGTGCTGGGCCAAGGGTTTGCTCGGCCCTTGGGCCAGGTTTAAAAATGAGCAGAGCGTTCTTCAGGGCACCATCCCGGTTAAAAAGCGAGTTGTGGTATGAACGGGGGGGGGGGGGGAACCTGGAGTGTGAAGTGAAGTGAAAGTCAAAACCAACTGGAACCAAATGCGTACTGGAGAACAGAGACTCTGCATCCATTCGCATCAAATCCTCCCGCGCCTTCGGCGCCAAATGAAATGAAATTAGGTGTGATTTTACGGTGAGCATGGATTAAATAGGGTTGTGTTTTTTAAAATAAATTACGGCTGGTTTGAATGCGTAATTGCAACCAAAGGGTCAAAAATGCTTTTCAAGTTCATCTAAATAAGTACTTCGCACTTTAGAAAAAAACACGAGTTTACAAACCTCTTTTTTTTTAACCGAGCGGGCTCGGTCCCCTGGTACACGTTAGGGGTAATACGAGGAATGGTTGCCAAGTCAAAAATCGCCCCAGAATTAATTAACTCCGGTAAACTTGGGGGTCTGGGGTTTTTGGTCACGAGGAATCACGGGGTTTGGTTTTTCTAAATAAATTTGTCAAAAATATTGAACTTCAACACACTTCAATCTTTACACTGCTCACTTTGTACCATTTCTTTAATTGTATAGTTTTTTTTTATTATCACTTACATTTTATTTTCTATGACTTTTCAAACTTAATCTTTGTATAGAATAATTCCCTTTCCGAAACTTTGTTTAGAATAGTTTACAATGGTGCACTTTAACCGGTTATCTTTTCACCAATGGTTTCACAAATTTTCTTATGGCATGTGATGTTTGATAAATCACAATTGAAAATTTAAATCTTCGAGTTAGCTTCGACACCTGTTTTCCTCGAGCGGAGCTCGGTCACCCGCTGGTGTTTAGGTAAATAGGAAATGTTGGTGTATAAAATAAATGTGTATTTACAGTATCAATCGCTCTGGAGTCAACCATTTCCAAATGTTGCACGTTAAATAAGTCCCATTTTTAGTTTCTATCCTTGTGATAACTTGGTGAAAACATCGTATGTACCTAATTTAGAAAAAATTTGTCTATAAACACTTTCTATTTTCTAACTGTTGCCAACATGCTCTTTTTATTAAGCCCCCATTAGCGATTATTGGCACAGATGAATATAAAAATCCTAAGAAAACAATAAATTTCATACTTACTCCAGAGAAGCCTTGGTTCAAAATTTTCATCATGATTACTATTAATATTGTTGTTGCGAGGCAACCAAATTTTGCAACAATGAACTGAAAATTTAATCATTTAATGGGAAAATGACATAAAATTTACTATTTTCCATAATAACTTTTTAAAACTAAGCTTTTTAGAAATAAATTATAGCTTATCCTGCTCCCTGTTACTGTAGCTAATGGTGAAAAAATGGTTAAAATTGATTCCGTAGTTTGGAAGATTACCCTGGACATACATACAAAAAGTAGTCATTTATGTATATAGATGTAGAGGGACCCACCCTAAGTATTTTAGCAAAAGGATATTCCCCAATGCGCCTTAGTTTTCGAGATATAACGATTCAAAGTTCAGCTCGAAGTTATTATAGAGGTACGGTTGAGCAGTGGTCACAACAGCGGCCGTAGCCCAGTGAGCAAGGACCCCCACTCCGACCGCTGGAGGTCTGGGATCGAGTCCCGTGACGTATTTTTTTTTCTTTAAATCGAAATAAATTCGATAGTTAATGGAAAATCGTTTAATTATTCATTTTTATTTTATTTATTTATTCATTTAAAAAGAAATCTATTTTTTTCAATTTTTAATATTGTTAATTCATGGGACTCGATCCCCAGACCTCCAGCGGTCGGAGTGGGGGACCTTGCTCACTGGGCTACGGCCGCTGTTGTGACCACTGCTCAACCGTACCTCTATAACAACTTCGAGCTGAACTTTAAATCGTTATATCTAGAAAACTAAGGCGCATTGGGGAATATCCTTTTGCTAAAAAAATTTTTTGGGTGGGTCCCTCTATATAATATATAAAACTCATCAAAATCGGTGAGTGACAAGCTGTAAGGTCCCCTTGTTAGTGGAAATATTACGACAGCGATCAGTTCACATTTATGTAAGAGGGAAAAAATTGATGTTTTGAATTCCGAAAAGAAAAACAAAAAAAAAAAAAGATACAACTGAAATAGCAATTAATAGAAAATAATTATTAATACCTGGATGACAGAACCTCAACAACGTAAAAGTTTTATCAACATCTAATAAAAAAAGTACAAAATCAAGTAATTCTCTATAAAGTACCTAATAAGTCTATTAACGTGGCCCATAAAAAAAAGAAAAAAAAAAAAAACAGGAAAGGAAAACAAAGCTTCGACACAAAACTAAAGAACAAATCGTCAGCTGGAGTAGTATTTTCATGTCTCCGTTGAGTCAGTGGAGGCATTCTTTTTCCGTATATTCTTACACACGAGATGTTCTTTCTTTGTTTCGTTTGATTTCTTTTGCTGGATCCCGTCCCAGTTGGCAGGCCCGCATCGCGGAATCGGATGCTGAGAGATTTTTAAGGCACCTCCTCGCTTAGTTGAGGCTTTGATGGCAGCTTATGAATAGGATAAATATTACGGGAAATGACACTCTCGCGTTCCGTTTGGTGGCGGAAGAAATGGAAGACTTCCGGGAACAAAGTGTAACACGTTTATTATTTATTTATTTTTTTTTTGTTAAGTGGTTATGGTGAAGGAGGGAGCTTATCCAAATGCAGTAGAACATCAGTAATACGGACTAACAGGGCATACAGGTTGTTCAGATAATAAAAGTGCGGATTAAACTAAAGAGCCTATACATTGAGGGAGTAGCGTACATACCCCCCCCCCCACCGAAATATTTGTAAGCCCCCCCCCCCGCTAAAATAAAATTATATCTTTATATATAAAAATGGATGCATGTTTGTTTGTGTGTTTGTTCTTACACAACTCCAGTTTTCCTCGGATTTTCATCAAACTTGGCACAGAGGTTCCTTGATGCACTTGAATTCACATAGGCGGGGTTTTGAAATTTTTAAAACATCCAAAAAAGCTCAAAATTGAATTTTTTTTCTCTCAAAATAGCCATTTTCTTCCGATTTTGAATAGATAGAGTAATAGAGATAAGCCTTTAAGCATACAGATTGATAAAATGTAACACATTTAAATATGAGTATTTTTCCAACAAAGATGACTATTAACAATAAATTATCAATTTAAGGCTCACCTATTTCATTTTAGCATGAAATAAGTTAAAAACAATTATAATTCATGTTCTAATTACCTTGGAGCATTGGCACAAATATTGTATGATGCAGAAAAAGAGGTTCTAACAGGTATTTAATTTTAATTTTTACGAGCATTTTTAATAAGCACCGGAGCACCGCCGGTAATAAGATAGTTAACTATAAAATATGTATATACTTTCAGTGTGACTCATAGTGCTATTTTTTTGGATCATGCGTCCTCAAATTTGGTGCTCCTCCTCCCCACTCCGCGGGGGCTGCGAGGGTGCTATTTACGCCACTGCATTGAGCCAAGGAATATAAAGAATTCACAGAAAAAATTGCATTTTTAATTCAAGAGAATGAAATATAAAACTGCATAAGAGAAAATAAAAAAAATACAAATTATGCGGTCTACAAAAATACATCATTACTCTAATAACTCACCTTTTATTTATACAGTACGTGCATCCATAGATGGGGTGGGGGCTCCGTGGCTCTGCGGTAGAAGCTTCATTTCACAAGTCGGAGGACATGGGTTCGATTCCCACCTCTGCCCTGAGTGTTATTTTCTTCTCTTTGTGCTGTAAATTATTTCATTGTGTCTTGTATGTAAATAAAACAAAACAGTCAAATCTCTGGAGACAATGTCACTCCATCTTTCTCTACACTGTAAAAAATGAATGTTTTTACAGTATGATACAGCTATTATTACAGTAATTTTACAGTAATGAACAGTAAAACTGTTAATTTTACAGTAGTAAACTGTAAAATTTCTAGCTTACAGTGTGGGCATTTCACGGTATTTGTGACATGGGGGTGTCCGTAACAAAACTTTTTAAAAGTTTAAAATTTTTTATTGAAATGCAATTTTCACTGTTATAGACTCTACATTGAATTTTTCTTTAAATCTGGCTAAAACCGATTTTTAAGCCAAAACTGGTACTCGAGACAGATAAAGTAAAGGTTCACCTCTAATATAGCTAACAATTTCAATCAAAAAGTGCTTTCTATAAAAAATTATGGATTGTGAAAATGATGACTGTAGAGTCCGTAACAATAATTGGAATAAAAGTTTAGTTTTTAAAGAAACATACAAAGTAGAGTGCGTAACAGTGAAAATTGCATTTTCAATGTTCTGAGTGCAATTACAAACATAATAAAAAGTGAACTATGAAAACAATGTGGCATTCATATACTTTAGAATGTACTTTTTCAATATATACAAAAAATTTTAAACTTTTAAAAAGTTTTGTTACGAACACCCCTATGTCACAAATACCGTGAAATGTCCCAGTAATAAACTAAAATTGCTAATTTCACAATTTATTACTGCGCATTTTACAGTTTTAAAACTGGAACCTCTGCTGCCAGTATTACACTGTTGTTTTTACAGTATAATACAGCTAATTTAGTGGTAATAAACTGTTGCGTTGTTAATTTTACAATGATAAACTGTAAAATAGCTAGTTTTACAGTTTATTGCTGCGATTTTGCAGTTTTAAACTGAAACATCTGCTTTCAGTATTATACTGTAGAAACAACAACTTATTTTTTGCAGTGTAGCATTTACTAAAGACACTACAGCAACATCCGAAGGGCTGTATGGATTAATCGAAGTCCGGTTTAACAGAGTCCGGATTAATGAGGGTTTAGTGTACCTACTTGATCTGACGAAAATTGGATCCGTTTGTATCCATAAAGGACACATCGCACCCTTGCTTCAATAGTGTTACAACTCAAAATATGACGATTTTGAGTTATTGGTATCACTGGATTCAGAAAAAAAAGCTCTATCAATCTCAAAAACGTTCTAACTTGAGGGAATTCAGTGGCCTCCAGATAGCAGTTGAATCGGTGTAGACGATTCACTTGCTATCCCCCCCAACTTGGAACATTTATAATTTTCACGATAACGAAATATCAAATAGGGAAGGATACCAAATAACGTCTGAAATTCAATTTTAAAAGACTCTCACATTTTGTCATGACTTCCAAGCATAGAATAATGATATCAGCGACGGAACAGTTTTTCGCGTTTCCTGAAAAAAGCGATTTTTGAGTTGTAACACTATTGAAGTTTGTGTGCGACATATAGACTGCTGGCGTACCAAAAAGTGAGGGAGGAGTAGTCATAGCTCAAGGCAGGTGGGGGAAGGAGTTAGTTGCCCCCTCCTCCCCGAAGTTGACTTTTTCTTTTGAAAATTGGGTATTATAAATTAAATTTTAACATCATTGGGGATTAAGTGCCTTAAAAACAGGGACGTCATTCCAAGTTTTTCCAGGGGGGGGGGGGGCAAAGGGTAAAAACACAATACAATTTCACCAGAAAACAACAAAAACCACGCCCACATATATGTAAATACATTGGTTTCTCAAAGTCGGGGGGGGGGGGCAAATGACTCCCCCTGCCCCCCCCCCCCCTAAATGACGGGCCTGCTTAAAAAGTTTAAGACACCGCCTCAAAACTCGGTATTGAAGGCCGCAGTAGACTTTCTTTCCAATTCAAAGGTACATTTTAATTTTTTTGAAAACAATAACAGCAGAAAACTATGAAAAAACAGACTTATACTGTCTGATCTTCTTAGGTAAAACCTTCCGCGCAGTTGCGCATGCATCAGGTCTTCTCTGATCTTACGAAAATAGGGATGTAAGGTAAGATAACAATAAGGGGAAGAATAATAAAAAGCATTTCGAGCCGTATCAAACAACGGGGAATGATGCTAATTTCTAATACATAGTTTAGTTGAATATGCCAAAAGGATATAGCAAATGCAAGTTTTAAATTGAAAACTTCGGAAAGTTATCACCCACAACCCATCTACCCTTTTTTAAGTGGTTCGCGAGTGCCAGGCGCGGTTTTCACGGACGCACAATATTTAAGCAATTCTTCTTTCTTGAATTCTGTTTTTAAAAGGAGCAACGCTGTTTACCAATCTAAATAAATGTCACACCACCCTTTTCTGACCTAAGAAAAGACGTCGTCTATCCTTATTGGCTTTCTCTATACAAATTTCCCGTTTAAATTTCAAAATGAATTATTTTTCGGCTATGATTCGACATTTTAAAGCTTCATCTCCCGAGGAAGTGAAAAACAATTGAAGCACGAGGTGGTTTTCCAAAAAAGAGAGTTATTGTCAATTGTGGCGAAATAAACGTTTCTCTATGTTCTTCCTAGTTGAATGCAGTTTCACAATATCCGGCATTGCATCATGATATTTTGCAATTTAATGGAAAATGCGACTGTAACTACTACACTTATGTAATTTCGGACAAGGTGCAGAGTCCATGTTTTTTAGTGCCACATTCACATTTTACAGAAAAGCTAAAAAGAGAAGCACGTACTCTGAAAAAATGAATTTTTTTTTTACAGTATACAGCTAATTTATCTTAATAAACTGTAAAAATTGCTAATTTTACAGTTTTTCACTAAACATTTCCAGTTTTACAGTAATAAACTAAACATTGCTAATTCTACAGTTTATTAACGTGCATTTTACACTTTTAAACTGGCACCCTTGCTGCCAGTATTATACTGTAGTTTCTACAGTATAAATGCAGCTATGTTTTACGCAATAAACTAAAATTTCAAACTTTTGAGTAAGAAACTAAAATTGCCAGTTTTACAGTTTATTACTGTGCATTTTACAGTTTTAAATTGGAACTTCGGCTGCCGGTATTAAACTGTAAAAACAACAGTTAATTTTTTGCAGGTATGAAAACCCAATCAGAAATTACTTTATTAAATTTAAGTTCCCATTATTGAACATATGAATTAGAACTAAAGTATAAGGAGCACTTTCGAAAAAAGTAAGAACATAACTGTTCAACAATCTTGGTTTATTTTTGCTAATATTTTTTTGTTCAAATAACTGTTGTGGAGTATGCTACTACATCTCAACAGATAAGTAATTACGACATAAAATATTTTCTTTGTTCAAACTTTAAAATGGTTATTTGTTCCACCCTTGAATCACTCAGCGCCGCAACTAGTTATTCAATAAAAGTGCTTTTATGCAGGTAAAAATCGTTACGACATTCAACATACCAAATATATTGCTCAACGAATATGGTGTTTTCATCAAATTTTGAAAACATCATGTCTTTTTCAAAAACTTTAATATCACGCGTATAATAAGAAGCCCAAAGAATTACTTTAATGCATAATAATTATTGTAATGAATTCTTGAGATTTGAAGCAACAGCCAAAACATAATCTTTTCTTTAGAATTAAGATGAAACAGAGAATATAAGAGAAATTTTCAATGTCATGTTTCGATACCGGTTTCGTCAATCTATTGTTTTCGCCCGGCTGTGTAGAAATCTGATGCTTTTGTTCACATCTATCCTCTCTTTGTATTCTTTTACTTGAGTAAACAATCATTTCATTTTTAAGTCAATAGAGCAAACAAGTGCGATTAGTCAAATTTTATATCACTATGTTGTCGATTAAAAATCTGGTATGGGTCCCACACTACTTCCTTTTACGTGTAAATATTCTTTGTAGATGCCATAGTGTTAAAATAGTGCTAGGAGTGAGCGAGATAGCAATTCGAACATTCACACCCCTAGTTTGCCGCGAAACAATGCAAAACAAATGTTTTACAATGATTCATTTTCTAAATATCGCCAATTTTAACATCATTCAGTGGATTTTTCAAAAATATCGCCAATAGCGCCAAATTGAACCCAAATTCAAAAAAAAAAAAAAAATTGTCGCCAACGTGGCGATATTTCGCCAACGTGGCGATATTTCGCCAACTTGGCGACAAACACTTGGCGATCAAAAGCTTGGCGATATATCGCCAAGTGGTCGTGCCAATTCATCTGCATTGAAATTAACACTGATTTACCCCCAAAAAGGGATAAAACACCCCCTTGGGAACATTCGAATACAACCACAAGAGAGGTGCACAACTAGACCTCCCTCAGAGCCTACATACCAAACTAGAAGTTTCTAAGGGATATAGTTTTTGAGTTTTGCGACATACATACATACGTACATACATACGCACATACATTCGCACACACATTCGCACATACATACGCACATACATACGTACATACAGACGTCACGAGAAAAGTCGTCGTAACTAACTCGGGGGTGGTCGAAAATGATTTTTCGGCTGGTTATATGTTGGCAGGTACATATGCACGTGCTGGCAGGTCGATAAAACGACTCAACATTCATTCAGGGCCCCAAAGCAGAATACTTTGTGATGTTCTGCAACGTAAAATCATTTGACCAAAATTGATCTGAAAGTACTTTAAGCACTGTACAGTACACGTAGAAACGTGACCGTTTTCAAAAACCATGATCCTGAAATCAAAACGGTTTCATATAGGACTATGAAAGGAGCATTTATTCAATACTCGGTATTACTGCAGAACAAAGCCAGAAATTAAAATTGCAGCCACAGATTCTTGACAGAAATTGTAAAACCCTTCACTATATCTGCTCCTCCAAACATCAAAGAGCTCTGTATGATTTGACGCCGCAATAGAAGCAATGTTTTCACTCAGAATAACAGCACATGCCAATAATGAGACCAAGTCTTAGAGGAAGGACGCTTAAGGGGTATAAAACAGGTGTAGTCAAACATAATTTTCTGCAAATATCTTTGTACTAAACATGTAATTTTGTGCAAATTCTGCAGATTTTGTCCAACTTGAAGTAAATTTAAAGTTACTGCAAATATCGCAAAAAAAATCGACTTTTTGATTTTCTGTTTAGTAAGCACAATTTGCAGAAATTTAAAACTTTTTTTTCCTAATTCGAAGAAATCTGCAAAAATTGTTCTGAATTTCTGAAAAATTGTATCTTTAGTTAGAAAACTGCCTTTTCTGCAGAAATTTTACAAATTTCTGCAGAATTTTTTCAGAATTTCCCCTCACATTTGAACAGAATTGTTCTGCAGTTCAGATGAGTGTCATTCCACGTCAAGTGATCCAAAATCTGAGAAAAATTTTACCTTACATTTTTGTATTTCTTTCACATTTGGCTCATCAATTGTACCCCTTGAGATAATCAAAAGTCTCAATTTTTGGATTTTTATCTCTATTATTTTTTCACTGATGCGACTTTGAACTTTGGAAAAACCCTCGTTTTTTCATGGATAAGGGAACATAAAAGGGACCATAACTCGGCACCAAATATAGATAGAACGATTTGGTAAATAGCATTTTAAAGTACGTTAGTTGCCGCTTAATCGGATATGCAACATGACTAATTTGATAAAAATTTTCTTTTTCAAAAAATGAAATTTAAATTTCAAATTTAAATTTCTCGAAAAACATATAATGAATTTTTTTGAAAAAATTCTCTATATTTCTTGTGTATTTTATCTATGTTTGTACAAATTTTTAGATTGGGATCTCAATGGGATCATATTTTTTTGAATTTTTGAATAAAACTGTACAGGAAAAAAAAGATATTTTTTAAATTCTATTTATTTAAATACTAAGTTCTCTTGCTCGTGATGGTCTAAAAAATAGTAAACAAACATGAATATGTTTAAAGTGAGCTGGCATGAGCTTATAGATTTGTCAGGTTCACCCCCCCTATCCCTTCCTCCCCCACACAACCACTCTTTTTTAACTCAAAACTGTTCAAAATGTTTAAAAAAAAACAAAAACTCTTTGATACAAAATGAATAGTAAACTTATTTAAAGTGGGGGAAATGGGTTTCTTTATAGCTAGACGAAGTATCCCCCTCCCCACCCAAATATACCATTCACACTATACTAATATGACGTCTAACCTGGGGATTGAGTTGAGGATTATTTTCACCCTAGGTATATATTGTTTTTTAGATGAAGTGTTTCTTTTTCGATCCGAACTTCAAAGTGTACTTCTATTCAATATCTGAAATTTAACTTTATGATTTATTTCATCTTCTGCCCCAGCACCAATCTTCAATTTTGAAGGGAGGAAATAAATGGGTCGCCCCAAGATCATAGCAAACAGCAAAATAGTTTCTCCTTGTTCTCATCGTTTTTTCTATTCTTTTCGCACGAAACTGAAAATAAATCAAAATATCAGATCATATGCCTGTATCACCATAACTATCTTTCCACATTATCTAGTGTGCAGCTGTTATTTAATTTTTTTTAATCGTTTGTGTTCTTTTTCATTTTGTTGTAAAGGAAAGTAATACAGCATATATTAAACAAACACTGCTTTTTTGAGCACAACCTCACATGTTGCACAACCTCACTTCTTTACAGATTGCTCCCCCCCTTACCCTACCTTCCCACTCCAAACTTTTATTTTTTTTTTATCATCCCGTCTAACCCCATTTCAAAGCCTTAGTCTCTACTGATGTCTGGTAGTGTTTCAGTTTGTTCTGTTTGTTACTCTTTCCTATTAGCTCATGAGCTTTGTCCAATAAGAGAAAGGAAAGACAGTGATGAGGACTGACATATAACGTGACACTTTGATTTCTTTTCAGTTTTGTGTGAAAATAATGGGAAAACATTATGAGAACAAGGGAAAACAGTGCTATTTTCTATTTGCTATGATCTTGGGGCGACCCATTTATTTCCTCCCTTCAAAATTGAAGATTGGTGCTGGGGGAGGGGATGAAATGAACCATAAGTTTAAATTCAGATATTGAATGGAAGTACACTTTGTGAAGTTGGAATTGAAAACGAAACACTTCATCTGAAAAACAATATATACCTAGGGGGAAAATAATCCTCAAATCAATCACCAGGTGAGACGTCATATTAGTATAGCGTTAATGGTATATTTGGGTGGGGGAAGGGTTGTACTTTGCCTTGTTATAAGGAAGCCCATTTACCAACTTTAAATAAGTTTACTGTTCATTTTGTATCAAAGAAGCTTTTTTTTAGCATTTTAAACAGTTTGGGGGAAAAATGGTTGGGTCAGGAAGGAAGGGAAGGGGAGCTGACCAATGTACAAGTTAATGTTAGCTCACTTACCTAGAGTAAAAATAATAGTCAATTCAATCCCCAGGTTAGACGTCATAATAGTACAGCGTTAATGGTATATTTGGGTGGAGGAGGGGGATACTTCGTCTAGTTATAAGGAAACTCATTTACCAACTTTAAATAAGTTTACTATTCATTTTGTATCAAAGAGTTTTCTTTTTAACATTTTGAACAGTTTTGAATTAAAAAAGAGTGGTTGTGCGGGGGAGGAAGGGGGGAGAGGGGTGAACCTGACAAATCTATAAGCTCATGCTAGCTCACTTTAAACATATTCATGTTTGTTTACTACTTTTTAGACCATCACAAGCAAGAGAACTTAGTATTTAAATAAATAGAATCTAAAAAATATCATTTTTTTCCTATACAGTTTTATTCAAAAATTCAAAAAAATATGATCCCATTGAGATTCCAATCTAAAAATTTGTACAAACACAGATAAAATACACAAGAATTTTTGAGAATTTTTTCAAAAAAATTCATTATATGTTTTTTGAGAAATTTAAATTTGAAATTTAAATTTCATTTTTTGAAAAAGAAAATTTTGATCAAACTAGTCATGTTGCATATCATATTAAGCGGCAACTAACGTACTTTAAAATGCTATTTACCAAATCGTTCTATCTATATTTGGTGCTAAGTTATGGTCCCTTTTATATTCCCTTATCCATGGAAAAACGAGGGTTTTTCCAAAGTTCAAAGTCTCATAAGTGAAAAAATAATAGAGATAAAAATCCAAAAATTGAGACTTTTGATTACCTCAAGGGGTACAATTGATGAGCCAAATTTGAAAGAAATACAAAAATGTAAGGTAAAAAACGTTGGATCACTTGACATGGAATGACCCATGTATGTTCTGCGACGTACGTTCTAAATTTAGCAGTATTCAGGGGTGAGCAAAATCAAAATTCTGACCCAAATTTGAGGAAAAAAAAATCGCTATCACAATACTTCATTTACTACATAAAGGGAAGTAAAAAAGGTTAAATTGCGAATTCTTATTTACTTTTCAGAAGTACGTGATGAAGTATGCTTTTTGATACTGATACACTCACACACACACACACGCGTATGCATGTTTACATACATTGAAAGAGAGAGAAAGAGTATGAGTGGGGGTGCAGCGATGGGGATACTGCGTGGGATGACTGTAATGACTAATCCCCCCGCCCTACAAGAAAACAAAATCTAGTGAGAGAGAGAGATATATATCAACATATAAAATAATTAAAGAGTCAAACAGAAAACTTGTCCTCAACTTGGTTCTTTCTAACTGTAGAGAGTTATCAGTTTAGAATAACTATAAGCAACTACACACACTGCTCGCTCGTGACATCCTGAGATTGCAGTTTCGTCCTTATTAGGAACCCATCAGTCAGGAATAGCAAATAACCGAGCTGGGGGCAGATATCCTCTTATTGTTACTAAAATAACTCATTCATAAAGAATAATTGTGTGCGTGTTTTTTTCTTATTTTTTGTTGGAAAAGGTATTTTAAAAATTCGAGAATAATATGCAACGAAAGGGTAATATAGGAGAAGCGATTAAAAACGAGCAAAATTTACTAAACAAGAAACGAACTTTAATGAGATACGTAAAAGCATAATTAAAGAGACATAGAATTATTAAGGATGTGACCCCCACTTGACAAATGTTAAAACTGAGAAATAATGTATTTTGTTTTGAGAAATAATGTACAGTAACCCCTCGTTACATCGCGCTTGTTCGGAGACAACAGAAAAAGCGCGATATATCCGAAAACGCGATATAACCGAGGTCGTAAAAAAGTAATGATTCAAGTTAACGTACAAAGTAATGGCATGCGCTCCTTAAAAATATTAGTTTATAATCATAGTAGGACAATCTTTTTAGTAAAAATAAAAGAAAATTTGCTGATTAACTGTCCTTTTAAAATAAATAGTAATAATAATAATTTTTAATATTTCTATTGCTTTATAGAGGAATACTAAACGAAAGTTGCAGCTTAAACTAACGAAATCAGATGTAGAGAAAACTTACCAGGTCTTTTCATTGTTAAAAAAAGAAGAAAATACTTTCCTCAGAAATAAAACTTTTCTCTATGATATCAAATGTAAAGAAGTATTTTTAGAAAAAATATGTATAATATTTCGGGAGACAAATTAAAAGCGCGATATATCCGAATGAGCGATATAACGAGGTGTGTTGTAACGAGGTGTTACTGTATTAAAGTTTGACTGTAATATTTTTGATGAAAAGTATGTCTGTGTAAATTATAACTGATAATTATTCTTTATTCCAAATCCCTATTGTTCTTACTTATCATAAAAAGAATACTGATTTCTGAGTTTAACTATTTTTGTAAAGAAAAAAAATAAGTCCCTCACCGCATCACAAAATCGATCTTAACTTACGAAAGTTAATTAATTTAATTAACTCATAAAGTTTCTTGGTCGCATTTCTTTTATTATAATAAACATATCGAGTCCCAGGAATAACAAAAAGAAATCCGCTGTTAGCTGATAGCAGTACTCCCCAGCAAATATTTACATTCTGATAGCTTAAGGAAATATTTATGCATTGATTTGAGTAAAAGTTTTAATCTTTTTCCGATTATTTATCTTGAGGTAAGTATGACAATAGATAAGTAAATAAATCTTGCTCTTAACTTGGAAAAAACCTCTCCTTTTGATAATTGTGCATTTAGTGCTGTTTTTGATTACTTTGTGGTGTGTATGTGTGAGTGTGTATTCTCTCCTTTTTTTTTTCTTTTTTTTGTGATAAATTTCTTAGCCATGAATGGGAAAATGGTGATACACTTGTGATGAACTAATTATGACCAACTAAACTATTTTTAGCAAAATTTTAAGTCACAACAGAGCAAAGTAACAAAAACAAACCCAACACAAAAGTACAAAATATTAATTTTGCCTTAGAAGTCAGTTTGAAAATTTTCAAACTTATTTTGTGCGGGAATCATACGAATGATGTTTTAATGAAAAAAAAAGTTTGAATAGGTAGCAATCGAAAGAGTATATTGAGACATTTTTTAAGCAAAAACTATTTGCCCTCGTGCTCCCGTTATCGAGATATAAGGCCGACATTTTGAGAAAAGTGTCAAATTTAAAGACATGGCGAGAAATTATAAGTACCAGAAATCAACGTCTGCATGTGGCAGAATATCCACCTACAAAGCGTGTGAATAATGTCATCCATTATTCACCGAAATTCGCTATCCCCCCCCCCCCCTAATATTTTAGTAGAATGTACGTCCTCCTATTTCGATTACGGGCACAAAAGGGAAAATAAATTATGCGTCCAGAAACATGTTTTACTATTCTCTTACTACTTATTCAAATTTGTTTCACCACTCAACTATCGTTCGGTTCCCCCTCTTTTTTTTTCCAAAAATACGCCATCCCTTTGTACGTATTCAACAAAGTTAAATTTACCAAATTATGGGATGACGTATGTGAAAAATTACAAAACAACTCACATGAGTAGATATTCAATTTTGGTAGACACAGACAAAAAATAATTTTGGTTAATAATGAATTAAAAATATATATAAGTAAAATATTTACATGAATTGAAGGGAAAAAAATATAAAATAAAATAAATAAATAAGTAAATATATAAATAAATAAAAAAGAAAACAAAATGAAAAAAAAAGGGAAAAATGCATAAATCAATAAAAAATAAATAAATAAATAAAAAGTATAAAAAATAAATAAATAAAAAATATTTTAAAAAATACTGGAGTAAGTAAATAAAATATATAATTAATAATAAATAAATTGAAGTTCGGTTCCCTTGTAAGGAAGAAGAAACTGGAAATGACAGACCTCGGTGCCTTTAAATGTTTTAAATTCCTGTACTTCATTGATTTTTTAACACTGCCTTTTTCGTGGAACATGTTTTACAAAATTGAATAATTCTTCGCTTCTTTTTTACTTTTGTTTTCCTATTTCGCCTGTAATTGAAGAAGTTAGCACTTTTCTTCTACACGATTGCTGAAAGATCCTTTCAATGGCTAAATAAATTCGAAGCTTCATTGTGTAGCGGAATGACATTGTTTATTTGACGCTTATTCTTTGTGCGAATGTTTCGTCCTTGTCCTCTCTGCGAATGACATTGTTCGTGTTTCTGTCAATATGCTACACTGCACTGCCGATGTGTTTGTTCTTCCGTCATTACAAAGATTTTTTTTTCTGCTTCCGTGTTATGATGCACTTTCTCGGTCATAAGAAAGGTTGAAGTGTGTTTTAAAAAAATATATCATGAGCTCGTTTTATCTAATTTTGATGGAGGAAATAATTTAAACTTAAAGAAAAGCTTAGATATGTACAGGGTGCCCACAAATTACTGACGGTTCAAAAATATTTATTACTCTCTTACAAATTTTTTTATGATGATAAAATAAATGTTAAATGAAAGTAACCAATGTTTAAGTAATGGTTTCTATTCTCGCGCCTTTAACTGTAACCACAGATGGCAACCTTTTTGGAAAGGCTTCTGCAGCGGCACGCACCGACAGAGGCACTCTTTTACGGGCGCATTTTATTAATTTTTTTTATTCGTACACTTTACTTTTTCCGCTACTGTGCCTTACTTCTACACTACCTGTTTCTTTAAACAATTTTAAAGATACATTTAAATACTTCATTTTTTTTTTTAAATTACAATTCCACAAAATGGTTCAGAACAATAGATTCGAATATTTAAACATCGGATATTATTAGGAATTTTTTTTTTTTTACATTATATACTGTATCTTTTCTACTTAAAACTACTTACTTATCAACCCATAGGGTTATTCATATCGATCCACCTATATAGCTATGTATATCTATGTATATCTAATGAAAAAACCGCTACGCCACTGCTTTTAACCCAGTAGTGACAGCTGTTTGGGGAAAAAGACCTGTTGCTTGATAAAAACATTAAGAAAAAGAGTCGGCAGGTGGAGGGAAGGATAACAAGTCTAAGTATTTTATTCGTATTTCGCTTTGCCGCTGCAACTAAAAGTTGGGTTGTGCTTGGATCCAAAACAAACACTCGCATCTTGCGTTTTCCTGGAAATTTTTCAAGAAGTGAACGAATATGCAAAGTAAACAAACATTTTTCTTTCAAAAAAAGTAAAAAGTCTTTAAATAGAAGGTGTCTCTATTGCACAACTACTGTTGTGCTGTTCATCGTTAGCATCTTTGTCTCCTGAAATAGAGAGAGCGATTTTCGCTAGGGAGTTGTAGTCACACTGGAAACGTTATCAAGATATTTAGCTGTGGAGGAAATTAAAAGATCTCGATAAACTGATGGCTCAAATCGAATACCAATTTTTATTTCTATATTCTACTTTTCCATATAAATATTCCAATCTTGCTAACCTAGTTATATATTAACATAATTAACCCATTAATGCCTGACATTTTTTTCCCAAAGATATTTTGTACTGGTTACAAACAGTGTTTAATGGACAGGAAAAATAATTTAAAAAATATTATGTAAGAAATAATTTTTTTATGAAGGAAAGAAAAATCTTCCCTTAAAAGTGGCGATAGACCCCAGAGGGTAAAAATTCTCTCCTCTTAAGCTCTGCTGCAACATATCTCCGGAATTACCCTCTAAGGTATTAAAAAATCATCTTTGTTCGCAAAGTTCTTCATAATACCCGGTAGAACGAGCATAGGTGGAAGCAGAAATGGGTTGATCTACTAGAGACTCGTTTTCGGCATTTCTCGTCCTGGACTTTTAATTTATTGAAGTCCCATGGTTTTTATGTATTGAGATTTTCTGTCGGCAACCAGGGGTCGAAGTTTAAAAGTGGTTAGTTTCCTGGGAGGCGCTGCGCTTCTTTCTGTCGGAAAAAATAGAGCATTAGTGAGATTTTACTACGTTAGTGGCTCTGTATCTTGAAAACAAGAGCTAATTTTAATGTTTTATGGTGTTTTTCGTATTTAGTGAGGCAAAATGCTTCGGAAATATCTACTTTTGAGTGGCATACAATTTTGCAATTGAGTAGTGTAATTAAGGGAACATTGATCCGATGCTAGAATGTCGATGTCGGTATACGAGAAAGTAGGATTGTTTAGTTCTTGACAAAACTTCTTGTTTTTTCCTATGAAGTCAAATAAAGTGAACTCTCACTTATGCGCCGGCCTAAGAGACCAACAGAAAAAGGCGCACAAGTGAGAGAGACGTATAAGTGAACAAGTTTATTTAAATTACTAAAACGCAACAAAAGTTCTAATGAGAGAATGAATGAGAATGTTTCTATAGAAAAGGGACGTATTACTACAGTTTGGCAATTCCTGTAGCGTAACTAAAATGATAAAGGGAAAACAAAAATTTTAGCATACCTAATTACAAACTGTTCCTTTTAAAACGATGCATGATAGATAATTGTCCCTCTAGTTCATGCGGAAAAAAATGCCTTAAGTGAGCAATAAAGATTAAAGATTAAAGAGGAAAGTGAAGAAAAATGCTTAATTTTTAAAGAAAATAAATTATTTTTTTTACATTTCAGGGAAAATTCGTCGCATACGTGAAATATTTATCTTTAGAGCGACGCATAAACGAATGATACTATCATTATTTTGCAATGAAATGGTCTAGGACCATTTAAAATCGTCGTATAAGTGAAAAAGGCGCATAGATGAGGCGGCGTATAAGTGAGAGTTCACTGTATATTATTTGGATCTGTTGCAAAATCAAGCGGATATGTTTCAAAGTTTTCCTAAATGACGGTAATAATAGAAACAAAAGTTCGTGCTAATCCAACTATAGCAAGCGACCTCGTCTCTAATTTTTTAATTTTTACTTTCTTCTATATCTAATATATAGAAGAAAGTATCGGTTTCGTAAAAATTTTCGAATGTCGAATTTTGACGGATTTGCACGTTTTGAGGTGCGCTGAGTCTGCCTGTGTGTGTGTGTGTGTGTGTGTGTGTGTGTGTGAGTGTGTGTGTGTGTGTGTGTGTGTGTGTGTGTGTGTGTGTGTGTGTGTGTGTGTGTGTGTCTGTCTGTGTGTGTGTGTGTTTGAGTCTGTATGTGTGTGACCAGTTTTTGTGGCCGCTCTAGAGCAAAAACTACTGCATGAAATCCAACAAAAATGTTTGCACATATCGCACATCCAGAATGAAAGGGGCACATCTCAAAAAATGCATTTTTTGGAAATATGTTTAAATAGCGTACCTTAGTACACCTTACATGAGAAACCGACCCATTTTTTTCTAGTGTTAACAGTCGCAGCTAAAAAGTAACTTATGCCCTTATCATTCTCCAGATTCTGCCGATTGTGAAGGGAGAATTGAGTTTGAAAGGGGCACATCTTTGATAATCAGAGTTCGCCGAGCGGAATTGGTGCAAATTATGGCTAGTACTCTTTTTTAAACCAATTAAGAAAACCGTAATTTTGCTTTTTTTTTTTTTTTTTTTTTGAAGTGACACTCGTTTTAATTGTTCGTTATTAAGTATAAATTGTTTGTGCACAAGTACTTTATGAAGGGTTCCTTTTTTTAGAATAAGAAGAATAGTATTATGTAACCTAGCGTCAAATCATTAGGAATTAAAATTTGATTTAATATCGCTCTGAAATGAAACAGCGATAGGAAGTATAGGTTGACAAAATATTTCACATTTCAAATAAAATAAATGTATCTAATAATTCTTAGAACAATTTTTTTCTTCGAGAAAACTTGCAATTTTTTAAATATACTAAAATTCCTATATTTCATACAGTACATTCTATCATTACAGCTAATTCAAAAAGAATGTACCGTAAAATGGGGTTAATCGGAACACTTTTCAGCTTTGATTGTAAAAAAAGCAGTTAAAAGATTTTTTTTTTAATTTGATTTTTTGGGTAAAAACTTCGGTCTTGCTTTACTTTTGATATTCCAAGCAAAGACAAAAGATTTTGAGCAATTATTATTAAAATATATAGCAAATTATGGGTGTTCCGAATCACCCCGCTGATAGGGGTCAATCGGAACACTTATTAAAATTTTCATTTTTTTCAATTTAATCTGTAATAGGTCTCACAAACATGAGTAATATTGATGGGGGAGAATAAGAACAGATAATTACTGTCAAATAAATGTATAATTTCAGTACCAGTAAACGTTTATAATTTGTGAAAATTCAAAATAAATTTGAACTTATGAAAAATGAAAAGTAATTTTAAGAAAAGCTTTTGAATTGAAATGCAAAGATTTAACATGAATGGAAGTCACTCATGTCGTCCACAAATATGTACTTGTCCTTAAAACTAGCAATTGTGACTTGACTTAAGTTTTTTTATAACATCTCCTGGGATGAACTCTGCCTTTTCTTTAGTTTTTTGAAATTTCTGGGTTTCGGGGATTGTCCTGAAAGATTTTTTCGCTTATTCATCACTGTCTGTGTGCTGGACGTTTACTACATAAAGTCTATGTGACTTTCTCCCTTTTATTTTAAGTAAAAAAAAGTCTCCTGGAGAAAAAATCTTTTGAAATCTGTAACTTTTGTCATTCTAAGATCTAGTTGCTCACGAGAAGGGATAAACAGTAATAAATCCTTGTCCCTGTCTTGATTAGAAGAATTGGGGTTAGAATCTTGATTTTTCAAACAATTTCCTTCAAATAAGTTTGAATTGGAACAACAGAACTAAGTGTTCCGATTCGCCCCGCAAATTTTTTTCCCATGGCATTTTTCAGAATTCTTCACTTTTATGACACAATTTATAAAAAATGTAAATTCTAATGTGGTATTCTGTTGTTCAGATACATGTATAATTGAAACATACCACTTATAGTTTTTAAATATAAGAAGGTTTGTTCTTGCATATGAAGTTTTGCAGTCTATGAAAATGTGATGTTTTCTAGCATTCAACGTGCAGCCCTCTTTAGAAGCCAGTAGCGTTGCCAGATTGACAAAAGTATTTTTTTCCTACTTCCTATGATCTTACCTTTCTAAAAAAAAATTCATGGCGAAAAATACCCAATAGTATATTTATGAAGAATTTCTTTGTACGGTTGGGAAGTTTTGTTCCGATTGACCCCGCTGTTCCTATACACCCCATTTTACGGTATAAAAATATTTTTGGTAAAACTAAGCATCATGACTTCAGTGCATAATTAACCGTTTTAAATTCTACAGTCGAAAAATAAGTGAATCTAATTATTTTTTATTAGTTTTGTTTATCAGCTTCTATGCTTTTATATTAAAAAAAAATGCTATAAAATTGAAAACAGTAACATATTACCGTAAAATGGGGTGTATAGGAACAGCGGGGTCAATCGGAACAAAACTTCCCAACCGTACAAAGAAATTCTTCATAAATATACTATTGGGTATTTTTCGCCATGAATTTTTTTTTAGAAAGGTAAGATCATAGGAAGTAGGAAAAAAATACTTTTGTCAATCTGGCAACGCTACTGGCTTCTAAAGAGGGCTGCACGTTGAATGCTAGAAAACATCACATTTTCATAGACTGCAAAACTTCATATGCAAGAACAAACCTTCTTATATTTAAAAACTATGAGTGGTATGTTTCAATTATACATGTATCTGAACAACAGAATACCACATTAGAATTTACATTTTTTATAAATTGTGTCATAAAAGTGAAGAATTCTGAAAAATGCCATGGGAAAAAAATTTGCGAGGTGAATCGGAACACTTAGTTCTGTTGTTCCAATTCAAACTTATTTGAAGGAAATTGTTTGAAAAACCAAGATTCTAACCCCAATTCTTCTAATCAAGACAGGGACAAGGATTTATTACTGTTTATCCCTTCTCGTGAACAACTAGATCTTAGAATGACAAAAGTTACAGATTTCAAAAGATTTTTTCTCCAGGAGAGTTTTTTTTACTTAAAATAAAAGGGAGAAAGTCACATAGACTTTATGTAGTAAACGTCCAGCACACAGACAGTGATGAATAAGCGAAAAAATCTTTCAGGACAATCCCCGAAACCCAGAAATTTCAAAAAACTAAAGAAAAGGCAGAGTTCATCCCAGGAGATGTTATGAAAATACTTAAGCCAAGTCACAATTGCTAGTTTTAAGGACAAGTACATATTTGTGGACGACATGAGTGACTTCCATTCATGTTAAATCTTTGCATTTCAATTCAAAAGCTTTTCTTAAAATTACTTTTCATTTTTCATAAGTTCAAAATTATTTTGAATTTTCAAAAAATTATAAACGTTTACTGGTACTGAAATTATACATTTATTTGACAGTAATTATCTGTTCTTATTTTCCCCCATCAATATTACTCATGTTTGTGAGACCTATTACAGATTAAATTGAAAAAAATAAAAATTTTAACAAGTGTTCCGATTGACCCCTATCAGCGGGGTGATTCGGAACACCCATAATTTGCTATATATTTTCATAATAATTGCTCAAAATCTTTTGTCTTTGCTTGGAATATCAAAAGTAAAGCAAGACCGAAGTTTTTACCCAAAAAATCAAATTAAAAAAAAATCTTTTAACTGCTTTTTTTACAATCAAAGCTGAAAAGTGTTCCGATTAACCCCATTTTACGGTACCTAATTTGTTGATTAAATACTTTTAGAACTATTTTATAACTCTACTACACAGAGCCCTTTTTGTTAAATGTTTGTTAAAAGCTACAAACTTGAAAATAACTTTGTCACACATTTAGAATTGAATCGATTATTTCGAAAAGGGAATATCTCTAAAATTTAAAATTTTTCAGGGGAGCAAAAAAACTAATTTATAAAAAACGAAGAAGCTTAAAAGGGCTAATCTTTTTTTATTTCTATTTTATGCCTACCAAGTAATAATAATATAAACAAATGATTATTTCTGTAAGTCATTTCCATATAAAAATTATTTAATAAATATTTTCGAGATGTTTCCTTTTCGAATTAAACGTATTTTTTAGGTTTAAAAAGATGTTAAATAACTTTACAAACTTGAGTTTATTTAATCGGAAATGTCAGAAACGTTACAGAAATGAAAAATAAGCATATTAATTAAGTATTATTAACAACAAAAGTTATTTTTTATAAAAAATTCTGAACACACACATTAAAAATAGAACTTTAAAAGTCTTGATCAGTATTTTCAGTACTTGTAGGCCATAAAAATAAATTTTCATAAAAGGGTATAAACTCAGCAGGTATATACTGAATTACTTTTTTGATATCATCAATTTTTTTGGCATTAATTGGTACTTTTGTCGAGTAGGCAGGAAAATCGGTGGAGTTTGGTAAACGAGGAAAGTTTGTTAAATGCTTCACTAAGTGAAATTCCTCTTCATTTATGTCATTATCGATATACTGGCGTACCTTGACAGTCCCAGGATGGGTCGACTCGTAAATGAACTGACTATAACTGCTAACGGCAAACGAAACCTTTTGATCTTTTGGAATTCGCTTTCCGAAACTTCTTTTAGAGAGCACAGTTTTTTTGTAAAATTCTGGCCACCATTTTTTAAAATTTACGATTTCAGAGGTTGTGACGTTGTGGATAATAAATTTGTTGGTATTAGACGAGAATTTTATTAACTCTGTATATTTCTCCGGAACGTAAATCCTATCTTCCCGTCTGATTTTGCGCTTAACTGTACCAAAATCACGGTCACAATCATTAAACGAATGTCCACGTAAAGGAAAATAATGAAATATGGTTTCAAAACGTTTACATCCAGCAAGTGTCAAAAAAAATCGAACGACAGTATTATTTCTATTTTGCCCCGGACAACCATCTGAAAAAATATGTAGTTCCTTAACTTCATCTGGAATGTTGTTGTCGATGTAGTGTTTCAAAAACGAACATACTTCATTTGGCCCTTTATGTGCTTCACCCTCATGATATGAGTAAAACGTGGCTTTCCCTGACTTATGATTATAAATACAAAATTCAAATAACCACAGCTGTCTGTAATAAAAGATTTCTTGAACTGGTATGTGTGGCAGTGGCAAATTTTGCATGAAGTCAAAAGATAATGCGATAACAGTATCATCATTTTTACAGAGCTCAGTAATTTCCTTAGTCTTTCTATAAAATTTCTTTGCCCTTCGTTTATGCAATGCTAATTCAGCAACTGCTACACGTTTGGCATTGTCGTTTAAATGTGGATTTTGTATTCGTGTGGTCAATTCTTCACATTTAGAGCAAACGTCAATTTGGGGTCTTCCAAATCCAAAATCAAAATTTTCTTTAAAATATGAATAAAAAAAGCTATATTTAACTTTATGCTTCAAATCTGGGTGTTTGCTAGCAAACATCTGGCGTAAAATTTTTATATTGAGTGACGCTGACAAATATTTTTTTTTAATGTTATCAGAGTAATGTTTCTCGGTAACAGGCAGTGAATCAATAAAATCATGAATAATCGTGCAAATTTCTCCAGATATAACATTACTTCTGGAACCAAGAGACAAACCTCTTTGATCCCGAGGGCTGGTATCAGAAGATTTCAGTTTGCACAATCTCCACACGCGCTTTAAAGTAATTCCGTATAGATTAAGGAAGGCAATCTTACATACATCATAATCTTTACCATGAATAGAAATTTTATACTTAAATGAAAAGCTTTTAGGCCTTATCGGATCGTTGCTTCTTTTAGTGGTATCTTTAACTAACTCACATACAATAAGACCTTGCAAAAATATATCCTGTTCATTCTTTGCCTCAAAGCTATTAATCTTTTTAATCATCTGCTCCTTTTCTTCATCAGAAAACTGCTCAGAACAATTTTTTGAACACCTATAGAAAAATAAAACTAGTACTTAGCTGCACGCTTTATTTATCAGAATAATTTTGGAGGAGTTAACTTATCGGCAATCAGGCCCAGTTTTCCGTTCGGAAATTCCGTTCCGCCACCGTAATTTTTATGGGAAATTCCTTTTATTTTGGCTTTCTTTATAACATTCTGCTTGTATAAACCTTCGTTCCTGATGCCTCTTTTTCTTCCTTTATTAGCAGGAGTCTCACTATCGCTAGTATCACTCATTTTAACCCATTCCCTGCCCCGGCCGACACACGATCGGCCGCGCACTTTGTGTAAAAACCGCTCCGGCCGACGTAGGCTCGTCCACAGAATTTGGTTCCTAACTGGCCGCGACGATCCTGTATCGTCACAGCGAACCTAGCAGTTTTCGCTCTTGACGATCCTGTGTCGGCCGTTTTTCCAGGCGCAAACCCTGTTATCTCGCTTCTCTGCTGGGTTTTGGTGCTTTGAGGGGAGCGGTACCAAAGGTATTTTCTTTGGTCAAATGGATGTAACTTATAAGATATTAAGAACCTGTGATCGTTATATAATTTATTTTATCGAGATTTTTCATCCTTTCACGTACTCTTAGAAAAACTAAAGAGTACAATGTCGTATGTAATGTATCGAGTATAATGCTTTAAATCATCAGACAAAAGTTTTTTTTATTTATTTTTTATTTTTTTATGGAAACTTTGTTTCTTCTGCTTTCTGTTATTTAAACTCTTGATGAACAAGTGAAAAAATATTCTCTTTGAGGGGCTATTACAAGCTTGATTAAAAAATAAAGGAACTAAATCAGTGTCCCCCCCCTACTTTTTCGACTAAACCTTCTTCATTTAAAAGCTTCTTTTGCTAAATTTATCATAATTCTGCAAATTTATAAGATATTTTTTCACAATATTTTTTGTATTGTGTTTTAATTTTTTAATCATTGTATTTTAATTTTGGAACATGAAATGTTCCAAAATGTAACAGTAGTAATGCTCATTTTGAAATTAATTTCTGATTTTAACTACATTTTGTTGTAAGAAAATCATGTGGAAGGGGTAGCGCATGGCAAATGATTTTCTGGCTATTGCTTGAATGTTCAGATGGCTTGTAAAAAGCTTTCTTGGGAGACCTCCCATAGTGTTTCTTTCTGGCATCTCCAAGCTATACGACTGAGATTAAGTGGATACGGCTTTGGGGCGAGGGGGAGGGGTATATTCAAGTAAATAGTCTTTAGGGAAACGGGGGATTTGTCGCAAGTTTTGATCTTTTGTAACTGCTTATCGTTAAAATAGCTCACACGATTGAGCTACTAAAATCCGTGCACTCAAAGTGGGATATAGACTCCTATAGAAGTTAAGATAAATGGACCAACACTTAAAGATATCTCTTTGTGTTATTGGTCGCTATGTTTACAATGCATCAAAAGTCGCCGATTCCTTCTACCCTTTTAAACAGTCATTTACACAGCTAAGCTTTTTTTTATGATCTTGTACTAAAGCACGTCAAATGCTCTGTAAAATTGCAATAGTTAACCTCCTTTTAAGTACCCGAATCACTTTGAATTGTCTCATTGTAAAATAACCACATGGAAGGGATTAAAGCGGCACTTTTGTTCCAATACCACTGTCCGATTTGGTTCGGACAGCAAGAAACGGTGAGGAGTGTTCTCGTGGGAATAAGGCGACACCCCTTTCCTCTCTCCTTTTCTTTGGGATGCACCTTTGTTATGAGCAGTTTAGCAGGGCTTCATTGACAGTGCTTTCTGTAAATGTCAAAATAGAGTTCAGTTTTTGTCCTTTGTGATACCCCTATTTTTAAAAGAAAAATCTTGGAATGGACTTTTGTTCCTTTCCCTGGAAGAAATAACTACATTTTAGATAAAATGAAACAACAAATGAAAGTTTTTTTGTTTGTTAGGATTCCCTTGTTCTGCTATTTGTTGCACGTAATTACTTATAGGGATATTAAAAGGGAATATGTTCCACTTTATTTTGTGAAAGCGATGAGTACTAACACAGTCATGTTAGAATAGTAAATAAATTAGTGGAATGGTAAATAAAAAAATAAGTAAATAAATAAAAATAAGCAAAAATAAAATAATTGTAAAATGATTGACAAAAATAAATAATGTAAAATATAAATAAATTACAGATACTTAATTGCGAGTATAGCTTTCAAGTTCATGTTCGACTGCAAAAACAACATTAAAAACCCCGTAGCAAAATGAGGAGAAAAGTGTTATCATACTGTGGCGAAATGGAACCGGCGAGTGATGCACGGAGCGGTCGCTTTGCGGCGGAAAACATTTTTCGCTTGGGTCAGTGAATGGGTTAAACTTGATATTCCTTTATTTATTTATTTTGTATAAAATTGAGAACTACTTCAAAGCACATTCAGCTATCAAATGATGAAATGTAAAACAGTATTGCATCATCTTTTTTAACACAGACAAGAAAAGAAACTACAGTTTGCTTTTTTTGGCCCTTAAGCGCTGTCGGGCGTCGTTTAGTTCGAAAAGGTAATAACTCAGAGAGATGTTACTTTTTCAAAATAAATGATATTTTCAGATTTTTTTATCTCAATGATAGAACTGCAGAGATGTTCCATTTTCACAAGAATAACGTGTTTATACGTTAATAACAGAATGCCATTAAAAAATTGATTTTGAAAAAAAACCGAGATGTTACCTTTTCGAAATAATCGATTCAATTACTATACCTATTTAAGTACAACGTTCAAACTACAAGCAAGGTCAATATTGAGAAATCAAAATATAAAAAAATGTGCAAACGATTTAGAGATACGTTTTTTTTTTTTTTTTCCTTCTTCTTTTTTTTTAATAAATTTGAAATTCTTCGTATTATTTTTTCCCTTCGACTTTTTTGAATAGATCGTCTGCTTTGCGTTTAAACTTTCTGAAATGTTAAATCGAATCATTAATAAAGAAAGAAAACTAATTGCTGTTGACTTTCTGCGCACGTTTTGATCTAAATTCATAGGGGCCGTGGTGGCCCGATCGGTAAGGCATCGGGACTCGTGTCCGGAGGGACCCTGGTTCGATCCCAGCCGATCAAAGATCCACCGCCTTGATTAATGGTGGCTTGGAGGCGTTAAAAATGTCGTGGTCACAAAGTCCTCCAAGTGAAACGATACCTCTGGGGGTGCTGGGCCTAGGGTTTGCTCGACCCTAGGTTCTGGTTCAAAATTAAGAACAGAGCGCCCTTCAGGGCCCTATCCCGGTTAAACCACGAAGCTGTGGTAGGTACGGGGGACCCTGGAGGTGTGAAATGAAATGAAATGAAATGATCTAAATTCATACCCTGTTAAAGAGCGAAAATTAAAATTGGTAGTAGAATGTTTACATTCTGAATTTCGGTAAGATATCAATGTTTTACAGAAAGGCTTAATTTTTACGTTGAAACTGAAAATAATAACTGTATGAGAGTAAAATTTTGTATTAATGTTATTGATATTGTCATTCCTGAAAAACTGAACTACAAAGATGGAAATACCAATTACTGTCCAACATTTTTTCGCGAAACCTCCGTTGAATCTGCGCACGGCCAAGTCTCTTCTGACTATTTCGAAATAGGGGGGGGGGGAATGCAACGAGGAAGTAGCAAGCGAACAAAAACTGAAGGCATTGGGAAGTGCGCATCCTAAACCTATCTCCCCTTTTTCAAATGGAAGCGTTCGTGGCTGCCAGGCGCACAACACGCAAACAGACAGTAGTTATTACTTTTTTACTTCCTTGTAAGTAGCACAGGAAGTAATGTTTTCTCGAAAAGATTTGCATTCAACTGCGGCCTAAATTTCTACTTTACTCATTCTCGAAGGAATGTCTTTTTTTCTTTTTTTGGCGCATCCGACCGTGCATACATACGTACAAAAGTATAAGCAACTAAAATGCCCTTTTTTTCCCATTATCGAGTTAATTATCACGAGTTGTCTCGTGATGCGTAGGAATCAGGTTTAAATCAAAATCCCTACAAAAAGTAGTGTAAAATTTCGCCTGTAGAAAAGAGAAATTTTATGATTTTAAAGTTTAATTTAGGCCTTTTCGGATTTCGTAAAATTTCAGCCACTGTAAGTAATAAATGTAAGTATTCCACTTAAAAGGTTTTCTTGCAACTCTCAGCCCCCCTCTCGTAAGCAGAGTGAAAGAACCCTGGCGTGACATTCTGAGCATGAAAGTACCTACGTGCCAAATGTGGCTCAAATCCGTTGTAATTTTGGGATTTGTATGAAGAACCCCCCTTCCTTGGGGGGAGGCGGTTGCCCCCACTCGTGGATAAAAAAAAGGCCCGATATAAATTGCATAAAACATGCATCATTAAAAAATGTAGGTTAAAATCATGACAAGAACTTCAAAAACAAAAATTAAATGGTGTACAAACCGATGCCCGTAAGAATAGCTTTTGAGATGTGCCCCTTTCATTCTCTACGAAAATGGAGAATGAAAGGGGCACTTCTCATTAATTACCGACTGATTCAAAATTGACCGGAAAACGCAGACCATAATTCACCTAGCAGAACCTTTAATCAACCAATCAATGAGAGTTTATCTAATTTCAATAGTTATTAGAGTCAGGGCAAGGATTTAAAAAAGTTTAAATTTTCAAATCGATTTTTCTCAAAACAGCTATTTTGAGATGTGCCCCTTTCATTCTGGATGTGCGATATGTACCACTTTGTGAACTGGTGCACCTGACTTTGTTTAGCGAATTCCTCCAAGGGGGGTGGAGCAATCGCACGTGTTCTGCGCGTGAGTGATTGCTATATCTCAGGAAGTAACCAGCGGAATCAAACGAAAATTGGTTCATAGGTAGACCCTACTGAGTACAGGTGCTGATTCAATTTGCGTGTCAATATCTCGAAGGGGGGTGGAGCAATCGCACGTGTTCTGCGCGGGGGTGATTGCTATAGCTCAGAAAGTAACCGGCGGAATCAAACGAAAATTGGTCCATAGGTAGACCCTATAGAATACAGGTGCTGATTTGATTTGTATGTCAATATCTTGAAGGGGAGGGGAGCAATCGCACGTGTTCTACGCGGGGGTGATTGCTATATCTCAGGAAGTAACTAGCGGAATCAAACGAAAATTGGTCCATAGGTAGACCCTATTGAGTACAGGTGCTGATTCAATTTGTGTGTCAATATCTCAAAGGGGGGTGGAGCAATCAAAAGTGCTTATTTTGTCATTGCATTTACTGTATCACGGGAAATATTGCTGCGATTTGAATGAAATTTGGAATAACACTAACACAATATGGAAGCAAGCATCGATTAAATTTTGGCGCCAATCGCCCCAGGGGGAGGGTGGGGTGATTTTTGCGCTTAGTCAACAATGCGAAAAATTAATTCATTAAAAAATCGCTTTCGCGCTATTTAATTATCAAAACAGCTGAAAACTTTCAATGATTTGAAATTTTTAACTGTTGCCAATGTCTTTTTACTAACAAATAAAATATTTGCAATTAATCTGAACAAGGCTTTTGTAATGATTTCCAATTTCGCTCATTGATTCTGCATCTGCAGGGTTATTACGATAAT
This sequence comes from Uloborus plumipes, assembly GCA_038373865.1. Classification (NCBI taxonomy): domain Eukaryota; kingdom Metazoa; phylum Arthropoda; class Arachnida; order Araneae; family Uloboridae; genus Uloborus; species Uloborus plumipes. Next base: position 52,527 of record JAXGGA010001917.1, read on the forward strand.
TGGGAAATTAGAGCTGTTTCCAATTATTCGGGCGAGTACGTATTTTATTTTGTAACTGGAATTCATAAGATAGATATCGAAGAAAGTTTCGTGACGGCCACGACAGCTCTAGTTTTGAATACGTTTTTACCTAGGTCTCTTTCAAAAAACGGTTACGTTTCAGCGTCCCGAAGCTGTATTCGAAGACAACGGGACGAATACATAAACTGGACTTGTCCCGTTCAAAGTGGAATGTATTAGCTTTTTTATTAGGCAGCGCAAGAAAAAAAAGAAGGTGTGCGGAAATAAAGGAGAGATAGCAAAATAAGGAGAGGAGATAGTAGCGTTCTCTCTGACCTTAGGGTTGAACGTGCTGAAACTCCGAAGCGCTCTTGGGAGTAAAAGAACCCAAATTAGAAAGACGTTTATAAACATAGAGTACTTCGGAAAAGTTACGATACCTAATCCTTGCCCCTTTAGATAATAAATAGAGAAAAAAGATAGAAAACTTAGAGATAGTAAAAAGTTTTTCTCTTTTCCATGCACAAATACAGTAATATGCTTTGTTACTTTATCGGATAAGAAACAAGGTTTTTTATCCTGATTCACAAATTAATTAACAAGATTAAATTTTATCTACTTTCGTATGTGCGGACAGAATCATTTGCCTCCGCATGAAAATTACAAGGAAAAAAACAGTAAAATTCAGCATTTTTTTAAATTAATTTTTTCATTACTATTACCATTATTATTTTTTGAGTTAAGTTTTATTTTTTTATCAATTTGTTTATTTTTCACATATTTTTAAAAATTATTTTACGAACTTTTTCAAATTTATTTTAAAGTTTTCTCTGAAATACATTTCAACTTTGTTACAACTATTTAATTTGTAAGTTTTATTTATCTGATCACCTTATTATTATAATTTTGTATTTTTATCATTTGTTTAACATAAATTTAATTCCCCTTTAAAAAACTAATAATTATTTTTAAAAATTATTTGAAAAAAAATTAAAAAATAGTAGTAAAAATTTATTAAATTGATATTACTTTTTGAAGAAATTAGATTTTACTTATTTTTAAAAGCCAAATGTACTTCTTGCACCCCCTTGCGACATTCATCGACAGGGAAATGACATGAATATGTTTTGTGATGTACTTTGTAAGTTAAGCATTTTGTATTTGTCTTTTGCGTAAATGAATGTTATTTTCCTTGTCTAGTACACCCTATGTTTCTTCTTATTTTAAAAAAATGAATTAGTATCGATATTTTTTCAATTTAAAATTTTTTTTCCACAAAAGTGAGGAGGGTGCAACTTTCTATCTGCGCCCATGTTTAAGCTCCCTCCAAACTAACTCGGCTACCTACAATGTCTCGAGCAACTTGGATTAGTTTTAATTTCCTGCGGGCTTTTTAACTTTCAAGATGTTTGTTTAAGTTTGTGAGATTTCTAATGTTTTAAACCCCCCTTGCGTAACAAGTAGAGATTGTTTCTGATTTCCTTGGTTCACAATCAGGCAAGAGAGTGTAACACGTTAGTGCCAGGAAAAGCTTTAAGGATTGCCAAGTGTGGAGTTTTATCACTGCTCTTGCAATTTTAACAGACGGCGATGCTTTCACTTATTCATGCCAATGACACAAAGAAAGCTTGTCTTTATTTGTTTTCATTTTTTGTATTAATCTAAAGGTGCCTCTCTCTCTTCCTCCAATGGTGCAACGGTTTCGTGTGTGTTTTTTTTTTCTGGCATGTCATTCCGACCCTGAACCAGAAGTGCAGCCACGGGAGGGGTTTTAGGGGGTAGAAACCTCTTCCAGAAATTTTTTCCCCACAGATATGAAAGTAAAACTTTTTAAAACTGTATAAAACTGTTTTAACTGTACTGTTATAAAACTGTTTTAACTGTACTGTTATAAAACTGTATTTAAATTTTTTTCATACGGTATAAGTATCGTCAGTAGATAAAGAGTTAACTCCTCCCGATCCTCATCAAAAATGGAAGCCGTTATTGGTTTACATTTGACAAAATGACCCTACTGTCATCTTAGTTTGACTTATCCATGTAGGGGAGACTGGGTACGGTTGTGACAATTTTCATTTGCTCCTCCATAGATCCCTGAGAAAAGCCTGCGAGCTGGTTTAAAGTTGTTTTTGTGTTAAAGTGTTTATTTGCCTGCTTATAAACACTAAAATTTTCTCCCTAAGTACAATAGTTAACTCACAGGACCAAATTAAACAAAAAAGGAAAAAATGTCACAACCGACCCCACCCCAGGGGCGGTTGTGACAGTGCTTGGGGTCGGTCGTGACAAGTTCAAATATTTTTGAAAACAAACAGTCTAGATCACTTTTAATTTCAAGTAATATTAAACGTAATTCAACATAACCTTCATCTGGGAAAGTTTAACATTTAACAATGTGTCTCGTTCAGTTGAAGTAGCCTTATACCAAGTCTTACAAAAATATCAGGTTTTTGGAATTTCGTAACTTCTGTTTTGGCAACATTATGCACATCCTGTGGGTCATAACCGTGTCTGTTTATAACAATTCTCAAGTATCAAAGAAAGATTCTACATTTATTTATTTTATTGAAGCTTGTTACTCTTGAAAGGCTAGTTGCATGAGCTACACGAACAGACGTGAAACATTTCTATTCATAAATGAACGGGACCATTTCTCAGTAGCCATTTTACTCTCATATCTGCCTTCAGCGTATATGTAAGCTCAAAAGCACTTTATTATGAGCAATATAACCTATGCACACGTTGTTTTCATTGTGACAGCGCCAGCCGGCTCCATCGCGTTTACGAATGAATGTTTCGTAGCAAAGACTTACGATTAACGTTGCATTTCCAAAGCTGTCCGAAAGAAAAAAAAAAGTTTTACTTCTTTATAAGCTTCTTTATATTTCATTAGGTCACACTGCCCTATTTCTGTCTTCTCCAAGCGTATTATGAGCATCAAATATGATAAAAACATGTTTTACTCGTGTCACAACCGTCCCCACGCAATTTGTCACAACCGACCCCAACCCACTACTTTTGAAAACAGCAATCGCCATGGCAATACAAAATAGCCTACATAAAAAGTAATCACTGCTATTTCACTATTAAGGTTCACTACTAACGGGGAGAAAACTTTCATTTCTCTATCTGTACCCATTCAACAGGAATTACTAAAAGACATCGAACAAAAAAACTTACTTTTGACTGTTAAAAAGTAACCAACCCCTCTGCTAGCGTTAATGCCGCTCGATGGCTACCGCAATGCTTTGACACACATTCAGACAAACATGCTGATACTCTCTCCCTTTGCTTCAACCAGGTATTAATTATTGTTTAGCTAATATAACGACTGTCACAACCGCCCCGCGTCACAATCGTCCCCAGTCTCCCCTACTTTGCGAAGATTTAATGAAAATAAATTTTTTCTCCTCTAAAGCTAACATCCTTCTAAAGACATTCTTCCTTTGAATTTAGAATGTCTAGATAGCGATTTCGGAAGACCGATTAAATGGTTTAGCATTTATGAGCATTGATAAAGGCATTGACATGTTCTCAAAATGATGTTTTCAATGATCTCACGAAAAATGGGTAAAAGATTGAAATGAAAACAGTTATAAATGTTCTGTGCTTTTCCTCCCCCTTTTCTTCATTTTATTTTAAACGAAGATATCAATAAAGCTTATAAATTATTTTTTATAAGCAAGAGATATAAGTAAACAATAGTTACTGAGCTGTAGAAACCGTTTGGTTAAATAAATTAAATAATATTTTCACATCAGGAATGAATGAGAGAAAAAGCCATAATTTTCGATTTTGAAAACCCTTCCCAGAAAAGATTTTTGACTGTGCTTCTGCCCTGAACCATGAACCTGACATAGTAGAACCACATTTATCAGGTCTTAGTTTATTCGGATCCCCGTATTCTGGCAAATGTCGAAATTATCCGGTAACTATCAACATTCAGATAACAAAGACATCGGTGGAGGATCTGCTATTTTCGGTGAATCACCGGTAAAAGTCGATATCCTCCAATTTCGCTCTTTTCAAAACATGTATAGGTACCATGGACATTGGACACTTGGGAAAACAGCCTTCATCTTTTCCCGCGGCACTCTGGGCTTGCCACAGCCGAAACTCGAATACAGTTTAAATTTCGCTTGCAAATTCAATACATTCTAATTTGAACGTATCGGGAGCCCTTCACTGAAAGGAAATTCATTATGCTAAGAAAGCAAGGTCTAAATATCCACTATAAAGTTTTGGTTTGTTGAAAACTAGGGATGCACCGATAAGCAAAGTGGTCGATTACCGATTAATCGGCTGCTGATAATCGGCCAATTAATTGGCTGAGCCGATTCATGAAAAAGATTTTGTTTTTTAGTACTACCAATTTCACCATCACTGTTTTTTCTTTCTTGTACAATTCCAAGTTGGAAATAGTAAGTAATTTATTAATTTTCATATTATTGTCAATAATATTACATTGACACATAGTAAACTGTACTGGTTGACTAGGCATGAAAATGAGTTGCGTTACTGGACTATGTTAATTAGACATGAAAATTACAAAAAAAAGAAACGAAAAAAGGAGGATGGGAGTTTGTGATGAGCACTCCAATTTCGGAGTGCTTTTCATTTAAATTTATTTTTCAATTATTAGTACTAGCAATTTAATTCAATACTGTTATTCTTCGTGAAAATTAGAGGTAAAAGCAGAGATAAAAGCATTATGCTTAGTAGCAAAAGAGAGATAAAAGCATTAGGGTCAATAGGGGTAATTATGAACAATTTTTTACACTTTCGCACGCGAATTGCTGGAGCACCATGTCCTTTTTAAAAATCTGGACACCCATCAGAAACAACTATTAACTCCTCTGCTACACTGCGCGACAGTTTTTTTTTAAATTTTTTGGCTGATGGAAGTTTTTTAAAAATCCTTGTTCTTAATTACCCCAATTGCTCATAATTACCCCATAGTACATGGGGGTAAATATGAACATTGAACATGTTTTTCCCCCTGGATAACCCTGGCATATCAGGGAATTCCTTGACTTCATCATAAAAATGATATACCAGGAAGGCATATCTGGCTTTCTTTCTAGATTTTCGTGGGAGTTCTGTTTTTTTTAGAGAAATGTTCGAATACCTCTTCATGAAGCTAATGTGCCAGTCATTACTTGGATTTCCATCCTTGAATCGGACGTGCAACCCATTAGCCAAAGCAAAGTCTTGAATAAGGCTTTTCAACTTTTTTTCCTTGTCACAAAGAAACCCCATACGATCCGTAGCAATTAGATATTTTGCTAAAGTTAGCTCCACATCAGTTGGTATGTCCGTTGGGCGACCTGCTCCCATCCTATCAATTTTGACTTTACCTTTCACTCGGTTGTGAAAAGCACCCAGAGGGATAGCGTACGTGTCCACTGCTTCTCTGTAGGTCATATTCCCATTTTTAATATCATTCACAGCCCTCAATAAGTCTTCACTCGTGTATTGAGGAGGTGGCTTATTCTTCACATAAGTGCGAGGCATTTGGACGTTCAAACGTACAGACAAGTTTATACTATAAATCATTACAAAACGTCGGCTCAGTTAAATGGTCAAAATAACTATTTGGATCACAAAATTTTACTTAAAGTGGAAAGAAACTACTTTGAAAAAAAAATGTTCATAATTACCCCTCCTAGACAAATACGAGGTAATTATAAACATCTTTCTGCAGGGTGCTAAAAATAAAAGACAGCGAAACTCCAGTTGATAACCGTTAAAAGCTTAATATAATGAAAAAAATAACTTAGCACAATTTTATCAATCCGAACAGGATGGAAATTGAAGACTGTGAAAAACTGTTTGACAACTTTTGTGAGAAGGGTTAGGATAACTAAGGGAATGGCGGGTAGTGTTGCCACATCAGTGAAAAAACATCCCTAACCTAATAATGAAGATGTGAACTTCCAGTTGCTACTACTATTTGGGGGGGGGGGAGTCCTTCATTGCTTACAGAAGTGCTAATGTCGTTTGTTCTGAACTACCCCATTTTCACAATTACCCCGGTTGACCCTATACATGAAAAATGTTGCAACAGAAAGAGAAAAGCATCGTAACATGAAAAATGTTGCAACATTGCCCTTGTACATTTATTCCAAATAGAAGAATAAATTAATTAAAAACTTTACATCAACTGTGAGGATCATTGTTACTGTTACTAAAATTATTCAGTGCAGTTTTTTAGCGAAGATCTACTTTAAAAAATAATATTTAAGGAATATTTTTTCTGTCTGATTAATCGGCACCAATTTTGCCTATTATTAATAATCCGCAAAGTGGCCGTTTATGGCCGAGTTAATCGGTGCATCCCTATTGAAAACCTGCGAATTTTGGGGTAAAAATTAATTTTATAACGAAAAGAAAGCACTGCAGAAATGCCAACATAGATATAAATCAATTATTTTTCCAAATGCTTTTACAGAAAATGAATGCGCTGATGCAGACAAATCTATTTCATCTTTTCGACATATCGAAACTTACGAAGAAATTCTTAAGTTGCGAAATTTCCATTCAAAGTTCTAACAATGGAAATGAGAACTCGAGAATGATGAAATAGACATCAAATAATGTGACATCAACCATCATGGATGTTATGAACTGCATCTCCGCAAACTAAGAAGAATCCTTTAGAGAACGATGTCTGATAGGAACATAGAGAGATAATAAATCCATTAAAAATGGTGAAGGGGTGTATTTTAAACAAGAAAAGGTAAATTAGCATTCCCCCATTACATTTTTGAGAAAAACCCATTAAAAAAAAGAATTTGAATTTTGGCACCTCGAATTTAAATTGTTTTTCGCAGCGACGAATTGCGATAGGTCAGATCGAGTGGTACAGCACCGGAACGCACCATGATGGCAGACCGCCAATCTGAAAATGAACCACCCTGCAACTCAAGAAAAAGCATAAAAAAGTTTTTTTAACTATTTTAGTTTTTTTTTTTCGGGTGAACAACCCTCCCTATGATTATGCCGGCACCCATAATTGTACCTTTTTTTTTTCGAACAACCTTCGTATCAGTTGTTTGATTGTGTGTGTACATGGGTAGCGTACAATTCGTTTTTGAAGCCCCTCTCCTCCAGAAAAAGTTTTAGTTGGACCAACTGTCCTTCTCAGTCAATATTTTGCTTGCTAAAATTCGTACGGTATTAGTACCTCAAAGAAAATACGTCTTTTTTGAACAATATTTATTTCAAAAATCTGGTATGAACCCCATACTACTTACTTTTACTTGTAAATTTCTTAGTAGTTGCCTTAAGTGTTAAAAAAGTGCTTGGAGTGAGCAAGGTAATAATTCAAATATTTACGACCCTAATATGCCACGGAACAGTACAGAAAATGTTTTACAATGATTAATTTTCTAAATATTGCCGATTTTAACATCATTCAGTGAATTTTACGCAAAATATCGCCAATAGCGCCAAGTTGAACCCAAATTCAAAAAGTATTTTTTTTCGCCAAATTTGTCGCCAACTTGGCGCTATGGCGTCAAACTCTTGGCGACCAAAAGCTTGGCGACATATCGCCAAGTGGTCGCGCCAATTCATATCACTTAAGTCTGCATTGAAATTAACACTGATTAACCCCCAAAAAAGGGGTAAAACACCCCCTTGGGAACATTCGAATGCAACCCGAAGAGGAGGTGCACAACTAGACCATCCTCAGAGGTACATACCAAACTAGAAGCTTTTACGGCATATAGTTTTTGAGTTATGCGACATACATACGCACATACATACGCACACACATACGTACATACAGACGTCACGAGAAAACTCGTCGTAACTAACTCGGGGGTGGTTGGAAAAGATTTTTCGACTGGTTATATGTTAGAAGGTACATATGCACGTGCTGACAGGTTGAAAAAACTGTTCAACATTCATTCGAGGGTGAGCAAAATCCAAATTTAGACCCAAATTTGAGCGAATGTTTTTTCGCGGTCACAATACTTCCTTTACTACGTAAAAGGAAATAAAATAAAAAAAAAAAACACTTTCAAAGGAGCCCACAATGTTTCCCATAACTTTCAGACAATAAACATTTTAGTCTCGCAGTAACCTAAGGGTTAAGTTTTTAGCATATCTTTGTCGACATATCCCTATCCCCCTCACTTAACTTCCTCTGAGGCACGGGGAATGTAAATTCAAAACGATATTTAAATAAGCGTAGGGCATTACAATATCATGGAGTGGAAAAAGGAAAACGTTAAATGCCTGAAAGTAGTTTAGAATTCAAACGAAGACTGTGCTCTTCTTTCGGCAAGAATTGAGATAAGGAGCTATCATGATTTTTCTTGCCATCAGTTCTTTGATCTCTCTTTTTGTGTTTTTCCCCCTTTCTTTTTCTTTTTTTCTTTAGAGCCACATTTGTCTTCAAGTACAGAAAAATTTTTAGACTGTTTTTAATTGTTTTATTCAATTAAGGGGTTACAGTACCTTTCTAACAATTTTCTTAAATTTACGTGAAAAATGAAATTCATTGAAATCTTTGGTTCCGCACTTATTTAACAATCAATATTGAATTTTCAAACATTAAAAATGTTGTTCACTTTCTTTGAAAATTTTAAAAATTTAAGAAAATTTCAATTTTTATAAAACTTAAGGCTTTTTTTTTTTTTTTGTTTTTGCACTGATTTCAAAATTTCTTTTTGCTAAATGATCACAAGAATTACCTCTAAAAATCTGTGCATTCATTTTCTTATATATTGAATTTAAAATATTTTGTGACTTTTTATGTAAAAAATTCTTAGAAAATTTTGTTTTTCGAGGGTTAACACGCTTTAAAAATTTTAGTAATTTATGAAATGATTATTCAATGCACAGTTTTGTTAAATACATTATCCTGAGTGCAAAAAATATTGCTTTAAAGTTGTATCTTTAATAGAAAAAATTCCTTAGCATTTCCAGTAACATAGAAACACTAAAAACTGATCATCGAGAAAAAGCACTTTAAAGTTTTGCTTTTCCATTAGAACACATAGCATGTATGCCCTAAAGTCACTTATAACTTTTTAAATAACTTAGCTAGAGCAATGCTGTTTTTTCCGAGTGTTTTAAATAACTTTTACTTTTGAAATAAGCAATAAATTTTTTTTTGGTCTTTTGGTCATTTTTGAGGTACTGTGACCCCTTAAAATGTGCTAATAAATTGGAAAAAAACCCTTTCTGTGTTTAAAATAATAATAATAATAATAATAATAATAATAATAATAATTTTTCTTAAAACTTTAGTGTCTTTGGTTGGAAGGAAACAATTATCCCAACAAAATATAAATTTAAAGAAGGGGCCAAGTTCGGTCAAAATGAGGTTCGAGGTTTCTCGGTGTCACCGACAAAAGGAGTTTAGACTGAACGGTTACCAAGTTCCACGATAGTTCCTCATGGGTGTTGTATTATTGGAAAAAAAATAGTAAGAAGACCATTCTTATCCAATATGGGTAGTATAATATTATTTAATCTAAAGAACATAGTTCAAAGTAGGGGAGAGTGGTAATGAATGGGCCATGGTGATGAATGGGCCACTAACAAAATATGAAAAAGTATTTGCATGATTTTTTTTTTGATGCCATCAATAGATGTAGCTATTTGTTCTACTAAACTCATCCAATTTTCATTCGTTTGCGCTGAGCCATTTTTAAACTAGAGTGGCATGGTCAAGAATCTGACTGAAAAGTAAGTTTTTCCCTTTTTAGTAAAACATTTCCTAGCTAAAATGTACCAAGTATTTCACTGCATACATATGTATAAGTTAGTCTTTCCATATCTATAAACTAATTTTAAGATGTATTTTGATGTTATTTAAATTCAATGTACTCAAAAAACCTAAATGTATTCCAAAAGTATAGGTGGGGCTGAATGGGCCACTATGTCATGGTAATGAATGGGCCACCTAAATATTGTTTTTCTTCCTTTTCTTTGGATTTTCGCATTAATATGAAACACAACTGACTGTCATAGATAAAGATTACTGTCGTCAAAATAGGTTTGTAGTAACTTCTAAATATAATTTGCAGATCTATATTATATTCCTATAGTAATATAGGCCTCTGGTCGCAGTGCGTGGCTTGAAAAAGCCCTTCTCTCTCTCCTTCATATTATATTCCAATTCAAAGTACAATTTCATTTTCTTTCTTGGTAACTTAAGTTAGATATTTCTTATTCCTGATGTCTATTAAATTTTTTAAAAAAAATTTGAATTTTAACAAGTTTGAAAAATGAAGATGAAGTTTTTGAAATTAATTTTTAATATTATTTTTGAAATATATAAATTTTGTTAAATCATAGTGTGTATTATCTGTTATTTTTTTATATATATTTGATGTTATTTATTTCTTAAAATCTCATTATTTAGTCATTTTTCTGCTACAATTGGTATGCATCAGTTTTATTTTAATTGCATCAGTTTTGATGTTTATATAATTTTAAATCAGTATGATTTTGTATCATCATGTCAAGTGCCACATTTATTTTGTCATATTCAGCAAATAAAAGATTAAATCCACATGTTTTCATTGAATTCATTTAGTGGCCCATTCATTACCTTCGATGGCCCATTCAACCCCATAGGTGGGGTTGAATGGGCCAAATTTCAAAATTTTTATTTTCTATTATAATTCATTATAGACAGGTGCTAATCCAACTTTTATGACTTTTTTAGAGAGCCAGATAAGTAAAGTAACTAAAACACCAGTTTAGAGTTAAAACAAAGTGTTAGAAAAAATTACAAAAATTCAAAACCAAAAAGTGGCTCATTCATTACCACTCTCCCCTACCTCTGTATACACGATACTTTTAGTTTTGTTTTCGTTTGGCAATAGAATGTACTGGTTTTCTCCGCAACCTGACCTTGATAATGCAACATATAGTTGTCCGTGTGAGAAACAACGTAAATTTATCCCTACGTGCTTTAATGTTGGTCAATGTGAAAAACGTTATAAAGAACAATCGCAATTGAATAAAAGGATAAATCAAATTATTAAATTAAAGAAGTAACTATCTTCAACTATAAGAACAAAAACAAACATTGCAGAAATAAAGAAAATAAAACCCAATAAAAAATCTTGCAAAACAAATTATATACCAGAATATCGAATAAACAAGCATTAAAAAATTAATTTGCTGAAGATAACCATTCCGTAAAGAGCCGATCGCATGAGCCTTTAATCAAAGCCATATTGTCGGTTTGCGTCCTCTACACGCAGTTCTCAAAACAATACTTTTATACAATGTAATGAACGCCATCTCTCGAGAAGAGTGGAAACTAATCCGCTCGTGCTTTTTGACCATTACTATTTTTAAACTACAATAATAACTCCTTATGCGTATAGCGTAATGTTATTTTGCCTAAAAGCCTCCCTGATTAAATGGACTATTCGACACAAAAAGAATTTTTCAAATTGAACCAATAGTTCCTGAGATTAGCGCGTTCAAACAAACAAACTCTTCTTCAGCTTTATATTATTAGTACAGATTTGTCGCTACTGTTAGCCTCGAGTAACGGGTAAACGAACAGGGTTCGTACTCAATTTTAGAAATAGAAATGAAGGACTTTTGAAGTAGAAAAATAAGATTTTGAAGGACTTTTTTCCACAATTTGAAATTCATTTACTTTGAATTTGCATTTTTTTTCTATAATAGAACAAACACTTTCCGAAGTATCACCCACCCCTCCCCCCAAAAAAAAACCGCATTTGCAGATCCTCTTCGGTAAATTAGTATAAGGGATGATGTTCTAAAACCTGAGATTTCAAAAAAGAAATTATAGGCCATCCTCGATGATGCTAGTGTAAGTTCAAGGGTACTCTCCCTCAAAAGTTTTTTGAAATTGAAGCTCCTGAAAAACATTGTAGATCATCAGTGATTATGCTAAGAGAAGGAATGGGATCCAAAAAACTAAACTGGAATTTTTCGAAATAAAAATTTCAGAAACTTCATTTCAGACTACGTCTTTGATGTTTGATTTTTTTTTTTTTTTTTCATTTTCACCCTCCAGGGTCCCCCGTACCTACCAGCTTCGTGGTTTAACCTGGATAGGGCCCTGAAGAGCGCTCTGTTCTTAATTTTGAACCAGAAACTAGGGTCGAGCAAACCATAGGCCCTAGCACCCCCAGAGGTATCGTTTCACTTGGAGGACTTTGTGACCACGACATTTTTAACGCCTCCCAGCCACCATTAATCAAGACGGTGGATCTTTGATCGGCTGGGATCGAACCCGGGTCCTTTCGGACACGAGTCCGATGCCTTACCGATCGGGCCACCACGGCCCTTTTGATGTTTGATGCAATACACCACCAGCTCGCTTATTCCATCCATGGACTGCAGTTTCGTGCTTATCATGTACTCATCATCATGGAATAGGAGTTAAACTAGCTGGAGGCAAAAATCCTCTTTTCGAGCAAAGAGAGCCAACAAAAACTGGTAGCCAATGTGAAATTAGATCACCAGCGAGCGACCGCACTTGGTACGGTACAACTCGAAAAATTTGAGGCAAAGTCCTATTCCATGCTGATGAGTGCATAATAAGCAAGAAACTGTAGTCCATGGATGGAGTAAACGAGTTAGTGGTGTATTGCATGTTTTTGCCTTAGCCCTGGCTACTTACTGCTTTATACAGTCGACGCTCGTTATAACGACCACACGTTATAAAGATCATCCTAATATTACGACCGGCGAGAAAACCCCCAACTGTATCCCAATATGCTCTATGTTCTACCTCTTATAGCGACCATTCGATATAAATAACGTTTTCCGTAGGACGGAGACGGTCGTTATATCGAGCGTCGACTGTACATGTACATCGTTGATGTTGCTAAATAGAAGGAAGATTTGGAGACGTAATAAGTGTCGTAATATTTGTTTGATAGAAAAGGAGAGAAAATTGATATATTTTGAATTACTGTCATAGAGGATGAGTATGAAGTCGTAAACTAAAAATGAAGGAGTTTTGAAGGAGTTAGCACTAAAATGTAGGAGTGTGAAGGGCTCTTCAAATAAATTTAATAAATGAAGGAGTTTGGGAGGAGTTTTGAAGGAGCGCACGAGCCCTGACGAATACCCCGCTTATTAGAAAAGAACTTTTCAGAACCGAATATTTCCCACATGGACACAATGTTTAAACTCCCCGCTTAATCGAATAATTTCCCCGGGTAATTGAATATCAATCAGCTGTAGTAAATATTTTGCCCAGAAAAATGTTGAATAAATTAAAAACAAATTGAATAAGAACAATGATCTACGTTTAAACATAAAATAAAATTTTCTTTCAACAGCGAGTGAGAATAACAACATTCACATTCCATCAAGATGTTTCAACTGTTCTAATATCTTTTGCCGTTGCCATTATGCCATAAAAGATAAATTAATAAGTAAATAAAAAATAGATAGCGCAGACGATAATAAAAAAACATAAAGAAATATAAACATTGCAGACGATAATACCTTGTAACATTTTAAACGTAAAACATGGTATCAATAACATCAATTATTTCCTTTTTTTAGCCTACTTTCCCGTTAAAAATAAAAGAAAGACGAAAAAAGTATTAAAAGTAGCTTAATGCATCTAAAAATATCGCCAAGTCCAAAAAATATCGCCAAGTTAAAAAAATATCGCCAAGTCCAAAAAAATATTGCCAAGTTAAAAAAATAAAAAGGTAAAATGAATATCGAAAAATTAAAAATTTGAAAGTAGGGCATTGAGATGGGGAATTTGTGTGTCGGTCGGTCGGTCGGTCTGTCGGTCTGTCTGTCTGTCCCCCCCCCCTCCCCCCAATAACTTTTGAATGAACATTCCGATTTGGACAAACTTTTTTTTGTTCGAAAGATCTCGGCGAGTACAGCTCATTCCCATATCTGATTTTTCGATTTGAACAATTTTTGGTTCAACTTTGAACCGTTCAAACAACCTGTCCCGCGATGCTAACTTTTGAATGAACAGTCGGATTTGAACAAACTTTTTTTTTGTTCGAAAGATCTTTTCAGGGATACTTCATTCCAGTACCTTCATTTTCGATTTGAACAATGTTTCGTTCAACATTGAACCGTTCAAACAAGCTGTCACCCCTAATAACTTTTGAATGAACGGTCCGATTTAAACAAACTTTTTTTTTGTTCGAAGCATCTCGGCAAGGATACTTTATTACCGTATTTAAATTTTCAATTTGAACGTTTTTGGTTCAACATTGAACCGTTTAAACAACCTTTCCCCACCTAATAACTTTTGAGTGAACCGTCCGAATGGAATAAATTTTTTTTTGTTCGAAAGATCTCGGCGAGTACAGCTCATTCCCATATTTGATTTTTCGATTTGAATAATTTTTGGTTCAACTTTGAACCGTTCAAGCAACCTGTCCCGCGATGCTAACTTTTGAATGAACAGTCCGATTTGAACAAACTTTTTTTTGTTCGAAAGATCTTTTCAAGGATACTTCATTCCCGTATCTACATTTTCGATTTGAACAATGTTTCGTTCAACATTGAACCGTTCAAACAAGCTGTCACCCCTAATAACTTTTGAATGAACAGTCCGATTTAAACAAACTTTTTTTGTTCGAAGCATCTCGGCAAGGATACTTCATTCCCGTATCTACATTTCCGATTTGAACAATTTTTCGTTCAACATTGAACCGTTCAAGCAACCTTTCCCCACCTAATAACTTTTGAGTGAACCGTCCGAATGGAATAAACTTTTTTTTGTTTGAAAGATCTCGGAGAGGCTTTCCCATACATTCCCATATTTCGCTTTTTGGTTTAAACCATTTTTCGTTCAATAGTGAACCGTTCAGAAAAAAAAAATTAACATTAGCGTCTACGGGGAATTTAAGTTAAATGTTGATCCTGAACTTAAAGTCGGATTTCCTTCAAACTAACTTTGTAAGAAAATGGTTTTGATAAATAATGTTTGTAAAGTACTTTTCTGAGTAATCTTCTGTGAGGACTCCGACTCCGACTCCGCGAACATGGCGGAAATGCAGACTCAGAAAAAAAAATGACTAAAAGTGCAGACGATTTTTTGTTTATTTATTCATTTGTTTTATTTTATTTATTATTATTATTTTTTTTTTTTGGCAGACAATTTTTTTTGTAACAAAAATTTTTCATTCACGAGAACATTTTATTCTTTATTTATATTTAACAACTGGCAACGGATTAAAAGTGAAATTCCAGACATTTTATTAACGGACGAGTTTTTTTTTTTTCTTTTTTTTTCTTTCTTTGATAAAATGTGTTTTGATGATCTTTGTACTTTTATTTATTTTTTTTAATTAAATTTTATTATTATTATTATTATTATTATTTTGAAAACGATGGAGGATTTTTTCTACGGAGGAACTGTAACAGTTACACTCTTTAAAATGTGTGACAAAACTTTATTTATTCGTTAATTACTTTTTACGTGTCTATTTCATCTGATGAGAGGGGCATATTTTGCTTTTCGAAATCAGCTCTAAGTGCTAAAAAGGTATGTTTGACATAATTTTCAGTCTCAGATAATCAAGAGAATAATGATCAGATGCGAGAATGCCGATGTCGATGTACGGGAAAGTAGGCTCGTTTAGTTCTTGACAGAACTTCTTGTTGCAATTGATTTATACTATTGCGTTTTTTGACAAAATTAATCAATTTGGAATAGTAAAGAAAATTTCCCAGCTTAATCGAATAATATTTTTTGGAATCGACGATATGCGATTAAGCGGGGCCGATATTATATTGAAAATGTTGTTAATGGCTTCCCTTGAAGTCATAAAATTGAAAACTTAGAATACTGCCAAAACTGGACTGCTTTTTAAATTCTGGTGCGTGTTTTAAAGTGCAACGTAAGGCACGTTCTAGATTCCTTGGCAAATGTTCTGCATCGATAAGCTAAATACTTGCGTTTTGGCTGGAAAATCACGATTTAGTTTCTCAAAGCTTTCGTCAATAATTTTCGAACATGCATGCATAATTCCTCTCGTTATCTGAAATTACATGGATGTTCATAGTTGTGTTCGGAATTTCACCATGAATGTTTCCTTCAGTACTTTCCGTTGAAGCACAATTTGCATATTTAAGCAAGCAAATATATTCTTCAATTTAAAAAATGTACTCAAGAACTCTGATAATTTTTCACGAATACATATATTTCACAATGTATTTATGATTGCATCGAAATCGTAAGATGCAATCATTGCCGTCAAAAAATCATAACAATGGAATTATTAACTCAAAGTAACATTTTTAGACGATTTCGTTTCTTTTCTAAAATAAAACGTGTGCTTCATATCCAAGATAGAAAAACAGTTTAATTCCCTTGTCTTGCGTAGACTAAGGGATTGATGTCAATTTTTTTTTTTTTTTCATTTTGTTTGACCCCCCCTCCCCCTTATAGTATGTCACTCTGTATTACATAATTAGGGCCGTGGTGGCACGAGCGGTAAGGCATCGGACTCGTGTCCGGAGGGACCCGGGCTCGAACCCAGCCGATCAAAGATCCACCGCCTTGATTAATGGTGGCTGGGAGGCGTTAAAAATGTCGTGGTCACAAAGTCCTCCAAGTGAAACGATACCTCTGGGGGTGCTGGGCCCTAGGGTTTGCTCGACCCTAGGTTCTGGTTCAAAATTAAGAACAGAGCGCTCTTCAGGGCCCTATCCCGGTTAAACCACGAAGCTGTGGTAGGTACGGGGGACCCTGGAGAGTGTGAAGTGAAATGTATTACATAATTTGGTAGGTACGGGGGACCCTGGAGAGTGTGATGTGAAGTGTATTACATAATTTTATTGCTATAAAAATGTGGTGATGTCACACTTCTTGTTTTCCCTTCCTTGTCACAAACTGTCAAAATTTCACAAACACCCTTCCCCTTCAAAGTGTTGAATCATTTGTGAAAGACTCTGATATATTTGACGAACTCCGAGTTTCCTTCTATTCACATTACGACGGTTACCGCCGTCCGAACCGAATTTTTCTCTGCGAAACTGGTTTTAGGAATCCGTTGCTATAACAGCATGCCGAATCATCAGCTTCTGACTCCGTTCTAAAATGCTGGATGTCGTCGGCTCCGACAGCCGTCCGTGTTTTTTTTTTGGCAGGGATTGCATTGGCTCTAGGCAGGTGCGCGCTCTTTGTCCTGTGTGGGTGAATACCGTCACAGAATTTCGGGCGGAACTACTGCGAATGCTCGAAATTTTCCCCCCCCGTCCCTCACGACCGAATGTGAATATCCCTTACAGCGCTATTCACATTACGAACGATCCGGCCGTCCAAACCGAATTTTTCGTTGCGAAACTGGTTTTCCGAAGCCGTTGCCATGACAGCAAGCCGAATCATCGGCTTCCGTCACCGTTCTAAAATGCTTGATGTCGTCGGCATCGACAGCCGTCCAATTTTTTGGTAGCGATTTCATTTGCTCTCTCCAGGTGCGCGCTCTTTGTAATTGGAGGGGGAATACCGTCACGTGACTTTCGGACGGAGGCAGTGCGAATGCTCGAAATTTTTCATCTCCGTCCGTAAAATATTTTATTATTACTATACTATTTCCCTCAGTCATCAATAAAAAATTTCATTTTAATATTTTACGATTTTCATCAAAAAAAAATCATCATTAATAAATTATTTCGTACAACGCATCATTTAATCTCCAACTCGATCGTACTCACTGAAATCAGATTGAAAACGGATATTTTTCGTCCACTTTGACCACACATACTTACGTCACAGGAAAACAAATCGAGTGATGGAGCATGAAAGAGACTCTTGTCAGTAACAAGATTCCTATTATCCAAGCAATACGATCAGACGTTTTGTTCCACTTTTGTGAGATGTTCAACTCCACTTGTTGAGGTTGAAATAATTAAAGGCCCGGATTGTATGCACTGTATAATAATCAAAATTTGTACGTAAATGTGCACCACAAAAACTCAAAATGTGCACCAAAAATTCAAAAAATATGCTCTAAAAAATGTTATTCACTCAAATAAAAGGTTTCGCATCTAGGTGAGTTGAAGGGGGACGACTGACCTTTCTATTCTTGCATTTTTCATCCTTTTGGTGTTAAACTTTAAATTTTAGCGATAATATACAGAAAAATAATATCTGCATTCTCATACCATGCAGAAAAAAATCTGGTAACCGGAGAAAAGCTCACAGGTTGCCGCTTTATCGTTCTTGTATTTTTATTTTGCATCAAGAACAATAGTTTCTTTTTTTTTTCTTTTTTTTGTAAATTTGCTTGAATGAAAAAAATATTCTAAAAGTGAGTGAAACACATAGTAAAAGGGCAGTTATATTGAAATTTTGCAGTATTTATGCAGTGATATACATCAACGTCAAAAGAAGAAAAAAATTTGAAATTTAGAGACATACTTTATTTGATATTTTTCAGAACTCTGCAAAGTTACTGTAAAGCTCAACGTTCAATACTTAAATTAATTAATAATGAAACATACATAAATTATAATAATATAATCTGACTTATTTGTCGGCTAAAGGAATCGCAAGAAAATTACCATAAGTTCGTCTGAATTTCAAAACAGAACATCGTCACGAATGTAATTTACCATTTATTTATTTGTAAGTAGAAGAAATTAAAAACCGGCCACTTTGTTTTGTGTTCATAGAAATATGACTGCGGGTGGGAGAGGTTTCGGATTCGAATTCAGCTTCTTTATGGCCAGGGCCCGATTAAGATATCGCGGGGCCCTAGGCCAAATACTTTTTCGGGGCCCCTGTACTGAGGCTTTACAATTTTAGGCATAGGATAAAACAAATTTAGGCATTGACTACAGCAATTGTAGCCATTTGGGGGGCCCCTAAATTCTGGGGGCCCTAGGCCGCGGCCTAGTTGGCTTATTCAGTGATCAGGCCCTGTTTATGGCATGTGGAAGTTGGATTTCACACCAAATGACGGTAGAGTTGGAAAAGTGAAGCAGCGTTCCCGAAATTGTCAGCCTAGTTGTATAAAGACAGCAACAAGAAATTAAAATTGCTTTTTTTATTATTATTTTTATTTAATTAACGCTTTGAAACAAATAAATTTTCTTCTTCCGCCTCTAAAATTACCCTTATGAGTGTTCATGGTTCTGGCCCTCAAGAATCAGCTTAACCCCTTAACGATTGGGTAATTT
The DNA here is from genome assembly GCA_038373865.1 of Uloborus plumipes. Lineage (NCBI taxonomy): Eukaryota > Metazoa > Arthropoda > Arachnida > Araneae > Uloboridae > Uloborus > Uloborus plumipes. The sequence continues at coordinate 71,655 of JAXGGA010001917.1, forward strand.
TCTAGAAAACGGTCATAAAATGGCCTATTTGTTAATCCCTGAAAATTATATGAAAATACATGTGTATGAACAACGAACACATTCATTTCTAATTTTTGATTTGTTTTTAGCTTGAAATTGTAAAAAAATATATTTTGGGGGAAAAGCCAACATTGAGGGTTCCTATGACTTAATGTCGGTTTTCCAACAAGCAAGGAAAATTAAAAAATATATATGTGTTTTAAATATTAAAAAAGAGTTTTGTTGAATATCCTGGTGCGGCTATCTTTTGTGCTAAACGAGAAGTGAAATGTTTTCGGGCAAAAGAAATGAATTAGTTTTATTCTAATTGGCGCTTTACTACGTTAACAACTCCAGCTTGTAACTCTAGCGGAAAATATAAAGAGCCGAAATTCGGGGCCGGTGATTTTCACTGGAGCGAGCGGGGAGGGGCCAATATGAGGTGCGGCCAGCAGCTAAAGAAAAAAAAGGTTAGTCACCACTAAATTAGAGAATATTTTATGGGAAAGGAAAATATTTTCTCAGAAAAGCAATACCGAAACGGCGCGAAAGTCAATGGCATTTTTTTTTCACACTTCGCAAGATCGACGAGCAGCTTTCGGGCAACAAGATGGCAGCTTAGGTCATCGGAGTTCTTTCTAGGATTTCAGTGAGTGCTGATGCTCTTGTTTAGTTAGTTCTCGAGTGGGGGTGACTTAGAAGTCAAGATCTGTTGATTCTCAGTCACCGGCTCATGTTCAAGGATCAAATGATGATTTCATGTTTTATTTTCGGTTTTGAAGTCTGGATAATGTGTGCTGTTTGTTTATTTAAAGCTGAAAACGTCGACTTCGTTTTCTTGAAATGACAAACAAGTGCAAGGTGTGTGGTCCCTTTCCTAATTTTGAGTTTGAAAAACAAAAAGTGGAATTATTAAAATTTCTGCTGGAAAAAGATTTTGATTTTTCTTTTTTTCCAAAGTTTTATTTCTCTATCAAACTATTTTAATTTTCAATAGGTAGATTTTATTGAAATATCAACACATATGCCCGTCATGGACGAAACCGACTTTTGGCTTTGGAAGAGGATATTTCATACAGAGGGGGTGGGGATAGACAATATCTTCTTCAGTAGCAGGTTTACCACCTCCCAAATGTCGTAGTTGCGAGGATTTCTCATAGAAATAGTAGAAATATGTTAATGCACAAAATAACTGTTCTACACGGTTCTGTGATAGATAAGAGCCCCTTCTCAAAAAATATGCATTGTGACGCCCCCCCCCCCCCCGAATCTGTCATCTTCATACCCGAATTCTTCATTAGCTTTCATGTTATCTTTAATCACTTAAAAGGGGGTTAAGACCCCCATGACCTCTTTTGTCCCCAATTGAAGTGGAACCTAAATCCATTCCTGAGTGAAATTGTAAAATTCTTGACTTTCACCGATATCATTCTCTCCCGATCATATGTCCCAGACAGCTGTATGCTATTGAAACGGTTTTCGTTCCATATCGATTTCCTTTATAACTTTGAGCATAAAGCCTTTTAGACAATATCTTCAATATGCAAGCACTCGACATTTTGCTAATTGTTATTTGCTTTCGGTAATCGTCCAGCAGACAATGCTCGTACATTTTTCCAAATCGATATTTTCTCTTATCTAAAAAGAGACATTTTGTCCTGCACGGTGACTGACCTATTTTTCATTTAAAAATTTTGAATAAACAAATCCCCCCCTCAAGAAATCCCCATGTGGTGTGGTTTCTGAGGTGAAAATTTATTTTGTATAATTCATTTTTTTTTAATTGAAGCAAAGTGTGGAACTATCGCGTTTGGAACAAAATGTCTTATTTTCTGTGGAATGGCCCACCATTTTCTTCTATTTTGAAGTAAGCAGTAAAAAAAAAACTGTTTGTAGGAGAGCTAAGAATAAATTTAAAACATTTGTAATAATAGATTCGGATGATTTACTGATAGCATTACGAGCTCTAAAGCTGATGCCCTCAACCTACACAAATTAAGAATTTTTACTGGGTCCAAAAATTTTTAAACTTTCAGCCCTTTTTTTAATTGAAAAATATACATGAACTAGCTGTCGTGGCCGTCACGAAACTTTCTTCTATATCTATCATATGAATTCCAGTTACAAAATAAAATACGTACTCGCCCGAATAATTGGAAACAGCTCCAATTTCCCAATTATCGTAATAATCCTGCAAATGCAGAATCAATGAGTGAAATCGGTAATCATTGCAAAAGCCTTGTTTAGATTAATTGCAAACATTTTTTTTGTTAGTAAAAAGAAATTGGCAACAGTTAAAAATTTCAAATCATTGAAAGTTTTCAGCTGTTTTGATAATTAAATAGCGTGAAAGCGATTTCTTAATGAATTAATTTTTCGCATTGCTGACTAAGCGCAAAAATCACCCCACCCTCCCCCTGGGGCGATTGGCGCCAAAATTTAATCGATGCTTGCTTCCATATTGGGTTAGTGTTATTCCAAATTTCATTTAAATCGCAGCAATATTTCCCGAGATACAGGAGGTGCAATGACAAAATAAGCACTTTTGATTGCTCCACCCCCATTTGAGATATTGACACACAAATTGAATCAGCACCTGTACTCAATAGGGTCTACCTATGGACCAATTTTCGTTTGATTCCGCCGGTTACTTCTTGAGATATAGCAGTCACCCTCGTGCAGAACACGTGCGATTGCTCCACCCCCCTTCGAGATATTGACAAACAAATTGAATCAGCACCTGTACTCAGTAGGGTCTACCTATGGACCAATTTTCGTTTGATTCCGCCGGTTACTTCCAGAGATATAGCAATCACCCCCGCGCAGAACACGTGCGATTGCTCCACCCCCCTTGGAGGAATTCGCTAAAAAAAGTCAGGTGCACCAGTTCACATGGTGGTACATATGTGCAAAAATTTTTGTTCGATTTCATTCAGTAGTTTTTGCTCTAGCGCGGCCACAAAAACTGGTCACACACATACAGACTCACACACAGACACACACACACACAGACAGACATTTTCCAAAAATGGTCGAAATGGACTCAGCGCACCTCAAAACGTGCAAATCCGTCAAAATTCGACATTCGAAAATTTTCACGAAACCAATACTTTCTTCTATATATTAGATATAGAAGAAAGTAAAAACTTAATCCAAATTGCTCCACGAGGAACAATAGAATTACTTATAAGAAGCTACTCGTTTTTGACGAATACAGTCGACGCTCGTTATAACGACCACACGTTATAAAGACCATCCCAATATAACGACCGACCGTTTTCTGTAGGACGGAGGCGGTCGTTATATCGAGCGTCGACTGTATAATGAAAATTAATACTCACGCATAATCATGAGAATCTAAAAATCTATATCAATAAAAATGCTTGTATGTTTGTTTGTATACTTGTTCTCTATACAAATCCACAGTTTGCGTCAGATTTTCATCAAACTTGACACAGAGGTTCCTTGATGCCCTAGAATTCTCATAGGCGGGGGTCTTGAAATTTTAAAAAATCTAAAAAGCTCAAATTCAAGTTTTTTGTCAAAAAATGACCCTTTTATAGGAATCTAGCCTATTAGTAGGCCTATTTTTTTAATCGACATGAGTCTTTAGGTTACAAATTGATAAAATTTGTGGTATTTAAATATTAGCATTTTCCAACAAAGATTAAAATTAAAACAATGAATTTTCATTTCAAGGCTCACCTATTTCATTTTAGCATGAAATAAGTCAAAAACAATTATAATTCATGTTCTCATTTGGCACAAAATATGTATGATACAGAAATTTTTTTTCTTATCCTCCTAACAGAGGAATTATGCAAAAACATGGATTAAAAGCCTTATACATGTTTCGCTTTTAGCTGGTGCTATTTTTCTGTGAACATTCCGTGATAATTAAGTTCTTTTGGGAGTTTGTACCTAGAACTTTTTGTACAACCATGTGGACTGAATTCAACCAAATGAGAGGTATGTTGCAATAATAAAATGGCCTTTAAAATCAGAAAATGGCCTTTCTAGGCCTATATTTGTAATCGACATGAACCTTTAAGCATACAACTTGATAAAATTACGGATATTTAATTCTAATGTTTGCGAGCTTTTTTTAGTCCTCCTATTAAAGGAATTATGCAAAAATGTGGATTAAAAACCTCATACTTTTTCGCTTTTACTTGATGCTATTTTTTTTTTTTTTTTTGTGAACTTTCCGTGAATCCTGAGTCAATTAAGTACTCCGGAGTGGATTTTTAGGTCTCCCTGTTTCTCCCACGGACAGCTCTATGTTGCCTGCTCGAGAGTAGGTTCATCCAAAAATTAATTTATTCTTGCGCCTGAAGGTGAAACTAAGAACGTTGTTTATGAACAAGTTTTACGTTAAATTTTTATTAGAATTTTTTGAGGAGCTAAAGTTTTATATTAATACGCACCCAGGCAACGCCGGGTATAAAGCTAGTTATTTAATAAAAACAGACTTCTTTTATTTCTGTAAACCTCAGAACCAGACTAACGTAAATCCGTTTTCGTCACTTTTCAGGAGAGGGCGAAAATGATTGTCGGATGCATGCAAAGGATGGGACTCGCGCTCTTTTAACGTTGCTAAATAATTCTGAAGGAATTTCTTTTCTAGAATCATGTTCTTGTGGGTCGATGCGAAATAAGATGAAACATACAATGCAGCAAAAAAAGTGAAAATCGCCATTTTTGGACTTACGTCGTTCTGGTTTTGAGGTAAAGATTTGACTGACATCTTTGTCAACATCTCTCACCTAAAAACTAAAATATTCTGCAGCTAATTTCGCAAATTTGTTTTCATAATTTGGTCAAAAGCTGGCACCCCCTCCATCTATCTACTTATATTAAAAACTGAGTATCTATCTTTCTTTCTTTCTTTCTATCTTTCTTTCTTTCTTTCTTTCTTTCTATCTTTCTTTCTAACTATCTATCTATGTCACGCTTCTTTCTCCTGAACGCCAATGAACTGAAAGTCGATTTTTATATAATTATACGATATAATTTATATAATTATACGATTTTAATTAGCGAAGATATCAATTAATAAGTAGTCAAATTTTAAGCGATTAAGCCTAATAAATGATTAAATATGAAATCCATTGTTGCAAACCGTCGTTGCTATGAAACAGTGATAATAATGACAATGAGAATTTTGAATGAAGGCTTAACTAAATCAAACACGAAACTCGTAAGCGGGCCACTTACATAGTATTTTTATCGCTAGCTACTTGTAATATTTTCAAACATTCATTTGTTGAAAAGCCATCTACTTATATTAAAAACTGAGTATCTATGTCTTCTTTTTTCCTTTGAGCGAGCTGAACTTACTAAAACTTTCCTCGCCATCTTGAAGACGCGAAGCATCTCAATAATTCAAATGATTTTTTTATATAGGAAAAAGTAAAGGCGCGTAGCGCCTGTTAGCGAGCCGCCTTGGCGGGGAGTAGTTTCTTGAAATTTTCCTCACTACTTTCAAGGCACGAAGTGCCCGTGCAACGCCGTGCCACGTGCGTGGTATGTCTTGAAATCGAATGAACATTAAATTGTATCAAATAATATAACTTCAGAATGAGGTAAAAGTTAAGAGAGGGGGGACGTTATGCATCAACATGCCGCAGGAAGCTAATCTAGCTGCCATGGCAGCTAGTTTATTAATTAAAAAATGCTTCTAAGTGTGCTATTGGATTCTGTATCTTCCTCCAAAACGCTACCTTAAACTTGAAAATGAATTATTTTCTACAGGTGGTTGAGATCCGCTTTCGAGGAGAGGAGTTTTCGTGTTGGCTACAACACACTTGGAGGGTCTTAGGATCTATATTCGGCTGTGCTAAAGAGTGCTTAGACTACTGAAAGTATAGGTGTTACTATTCTTTTTTTTCTCTCTCTCTGAGTACTACTTTCTCTTTCGTTTTCTCTTCCTTCCTTTTTTTCTTCCTTCTAGCTTTTTTTCTTCTTTTTATCTCCTTTCTTTTTTTCCTCAGAGCAAGAATCTGAGAGAGTGTCACGGTTGTGATTCATGACGTCTCAGATTTTTTCCAAAAAATTACCAAATGTTTATTATCTTATTGAAAGACCAAATCCAGAATGTTTTGCTCTAAAGTTGAGTTGTTTAGTTTTTATGGACCCCTAAAGTTGAAGGTGCGGCATCAAAAATTAAGCAGTTTTTCAAGACATGGAAGTTGCTGTGAGCCAAAACTCGTACCGGGAACTGTTTAACTCCAATTTTCTTTTTGTATATGGAATATAGAAGATTGAAACTTTACAAAATGAATGTTAAATTTGTGGTAAGTTGTTACCGTAAGGTCAGTGAAGGCCCTCAAAACAAGGCATTTTTGAAGTTTTTTAGCTTTTTTGATGTCCAAAAACAGCTTGTACATTTCAGTTGGCACGACAAAAGTAGTGTCGTTTGAAAGACCAGTGTAATTACTTTAAAATAATGTATAAATAACCGAGGAAAGTTCAACGTGCTTTTAGTTGCCTAAGGCCGAAATATGAAAAATGTCATATTTTACCGATATTCAAACGGTCATAACTTCCTCTGCCAGCAACATATTGAAATATTTTTTTGCCAATGTTATACTCTATTCTTTGTCTTAACAGAACAGTTGAGTCCTTTGAGGCGAAATGAGAAAAAATTTTTTACAAAAAATGTATTTTTTCTTGTGCATTTTTTGTAAAAAAAATAACAAAAATAATTGTCAAAACTACTTTGATATATGCCCCAAATCGGAAATTTGGCGACTTTTTATTGTCGCCAAGAAAAATATCTGTTTTTGTTGTTGCCACAAAAAATTTGTTGCTACAAAACTTTAAAAAAAAACTCAAAAAATAGTACAAAACTCAAGAAAATACTAAATTTGGCAACACCAAAAACCTAAAAGCTGGAAAAAACCTAAATTGGCAACACCAAAATAAGAAACAGCAACCCTAAAAAGTCCGAAAAGGAGTGCCCAATTTTGGGGGGGGGGGGGGGATATCAAAGTTATACCCAACTCAACTTTAAAGCAAAACATTCTGGATTTGGTCTTTCAATAAGATAATAAACATTTGATAATTTTTGGGAGAAAATCTGAGAGGTCATGAATCACCTCACAGCGCTGGGCGTGACAGTTTCTCAGATTCTTGCTCTTAATGCAACTTCTTTAAATGTCTACCAGGAACCTTAACACCGCTACGAGAAGATTCAGGTATTTGTTCATTCCTGCTCTAAGAATCTTTACCAAAAAGCCAATAAAAAACTAGCAGCAGTAATTTGACTACCGTAAAGTGCTGCTTGTTACTACTAGTATTGATGAAGACTGAGCTTCTATTCAATTCACAGGACTGAGATCCCCTCCCCCCAGTCTTCGTTCCAAACAGAAATCAACAGTAAGCATTTAAACAACCTAAAAGAACGATTGAGCTTAGTGAAATTTTTACAGCTGAGTTAAACCTGATGAACAATGAAATACTGTCGTCCCCGCTTAATCGGGTAACGGATAAACGAATACCCCGCGTATACGAATAAAATATCTCGGAACCGATGCCATAGACGTAATGTTAAAGATCCCCGCTTGATCGAATACCCCGTTTAATCGAATAATATTTCTTGGAACCGACAGTACTCGCTTAAGCGGGGCCGACAGTACGTCATTTCATTCATTCTTTACTTCCCCATAAAACCTATGGATTCATAGCAGTTTATTTATTTATTTTTTTTACTGAAATTGTAAACATAAGTCTAGGTTGGTATGGTCCCCTGTGCAATGTTCATCAATCGACGTTCGCAGTTCACAAAGTATAGCGCGATAAATCAACCAAATAATTTTAAATATTTTATTGTTATGTTATTAGTCTCGATGAGTAAAAAAAATACACAAACACGTTATTTTCTAGGCATTCATCACTAGCCAGACTTTTTTTTCATGTATGGACAATGGAGTTGTCCCAAAATCAAAATACCGACCAACAATTGTGATGTAAAATAACATTGCCTACCTAGATAAAAAGGAAAAAAAATATGCAAAAAAAAGTGCGCCGCAAATAAACAATACACATTAATGCACAAAATACTGTCTGTTTGCGTATTGTGCGCCTGGCAGCCACGAACGCTTCTATTTGAAAAAGGGGAGATAGGTTTAGGATGCGCACTTCCCGATGCCTTCAGCTTTTGTTTGCTGCTACTTCCTCGTTGCATTTCCCCCCTATTTCGAGAAAGTAAGAAGAGACTTGGCGCGTGCGCAGATGCTGCGGAGGTCGCACGAAAAAATTTTAGACAATACGAGCTATGAAAAAAGGAACGTTTTTTTTTTTTTTTTTTCAATATTTTCTCTTATTGAAAACTCTCTCTAAACTCCCTTGAACAAGAAAAGTTAATTCATTCTTTTCCTTTTTATAAAACGAAAATAGTACAGTAATCTTCTTTTTGATTTCTAGTTTTCATGTTTAAAAAACATATTCTGTCATTGTTCAATTATTTTATTCGAACATTCGAATAAAATATACATCATTTTAATCTATTTCTGATTCGAATACCTCGGACTTGGATAAACGTAGTCACACAATACCGATATTTTAGGATTGCATAGTAGTTGAAAAGAATTCCATCGCCTGGGTATAAAGCTAACATTTGAATTCCGTAGCAGGCATAGGGGATTCTCTATTCAAAATTGCAATAAAAATCGCCATTTTTAGACTCAGTTCGTCTGGTTCTGAGGTGTAAATATTAATGTTTTAACGCTGACATTTTATCCTTTATGTCAACAGGGCGGCCGAGAATCAAAGCTGCCCCCTTGTTAGTTTTCTCCTCAGCCCCCCCCCTCCCCAATAAAGCTTTTAATTTTTCTTTTCCGATTCCGTACTAGGGGCCCCGCAAGGGTCGGCTGCCAAGCTTCTGACCAGGCTGACATGGCCTCTCGCCGGCCCTGTCTTTCAAATAAAAAATGTGTGCACTTGCCTGTTCGAACGCAGTGCTGTCCTGCATTACTTTGATCAATTCAAACAAGATATAGTACAGCTGACATATTGCTGATTCTTATATTTCTGACACCTATTTGATTTTTTTTCCTTTATCTGTGAAGAGGAGCGTGTCAAAAATGATATATTGGAAACAGCTGTATGCCCCCTTCAAATTTTTTAATGCCTCCCTTGAGAGAAGTGTCCCACAGATTGGAAACCGCTGTGTATACTTACTTATAAAATTCCTTTACTAACAAGTTACGGAACGGACTCTTTTTTTTTTCCGGAAAAAATTCAAAGCATGATTCTTTTATCTATCAAAGGCGCTGAATCCATTGGTGGGGGGTCTGATTTTTCGCATTTTACCCGTTTTTGAGATACACGCGATTAAAATATCGCTCATAGTGGTTTATTTCAATGGCATAAGTCTCGATAGTTAACTATGCAACGCTCATAAGACTTTACATTAGTCATTGGTAATTCTTTTAAAGAGCATATTAGTTTTCAATTCTTTATTAAATTTTGGTGTCCATGTATGAAGCAGTCCCAATTCAGTTCTAATTTTCAAAAGGTGCACCTCGTCCGATACATCAAGATTTAGGAAATTGAAATCGACCATAATATGCTTTGTTTCAATCTCGTGTATCTCGGAAACGGAACATCACAGCATCGATTTCAGCGTCCCCGTTATCAAAAACCACGGTTCAAATATTTTCCTGGAAAAACAAGTCGATCCCTCGTGCGTTGTAACAGAGCCGTTTCCACAAGGAGGAAGTTTATAGGGTTTCAAACCCCCTCCAAAATGTTTCGAAACAATCTCCCTCTTCCTCCCCTCTCCCAGGGCCTGATTACCCAAAAGGCTCGGGAAACCTCGAGCTTCCCTCAGAATTTTCAGAGGGCCCAAAAAATGACTGAATAACTGCTTATAAATTCCAGTTAATGTTTTTAAATTCAGCCTTAAAGAGAGCTAGTTTAATAAAATAAAATTTTAATTGTGTTACAATGTGGTAGTTTTGGGAAGTGAAAAATGTGATTCAACAACAAACCACCCTCAGTTGCTGATGTACAAATTCCTATGAATTTGGGCAGGAAAAGGAGGGGGTAGTAGGCGGAAGGAAAATCAACTTTAATCTGTATTTTGCAAGGTAATTTTTCGAAAAATTTTCCTAGGCAAAGGCCCTGAATTGAGGCTGAGCTTCCCCTAACTTCAGAGGTTAATCGGGCCCTGCCCCCTCCCCCCAAAAAATGCTTTTTGTTGTACTTTTTTGCTCAAAAAAAAAGTTATTATTATTTTAATTTCTTTTGAAAACTTTCAAACAAAACTGGGTCTACTCATGATTTTTTTTTTTTTTTTTGCAATTTTAAATCTTACACACCAACTAAAACATTAATGTTCTTTCAATTTGAAATTACCACATTCTTTAAGCATCAAAAGAAGAAAAAAATGCATCTAAAAAGTATTACTTTAATGCGTTAAAATGAGTACAAGTACATAACTTTTTGAGCTAATGAAATCAAATTTAATTGATCATATGTATTTCTCAACAAATGTCTTTAGTAAAACTCTCCCCAAATCAAAAAAATCTAGCTACAGCCTTTCGTTGTAATATGAAATAATCATCCGTTAAACATGTGGAAATTTTTTAAAACCTACAAATGAAAAGGAATTCTCAAAAGAGTCATTTGAAGAAACGCGTCATTAAATTTATGTTTCGGTTCGTCGGAGTTGATCGAAAGATGGAGGAATAATATTCAAATTTCTCACGCCGATAACTGCGGTAACATCTTTCGAACAGTTTCTTAATATGTTCTAAATGACGTTTCGCACCAGTTATTTATTTTTCATAGTAAATCTGATCAATAGTATGATTTCATCCATGAATTGAAGACTAGCTGATGCTTTGTTTAACCTTTCATGTGAGTTAGTGGTTTTATAGTTGAATAAATTTCAACACTTTGTGTTTTGCTATCTTCAATATTTAAATTCCATCAAATATTTACCTCTTAGAGTTGAAGTGAAAAAAATGTTTAGCCGCTGATATGAAACCGGGTTTTGGTTTTCCCTCTTATAAATTTTTATTTAAGCAATTAAGCAATTTATCACAATTTGTAATATAAAATCTTTTCACCCACACTTTTTAAATTTTACGTTAAATAGGGTAGACAGACCAGTGAATGAACATTTCCAGAGAATGAACACCTTGCAGTTTTCTTTAAAAAATGAGGTTTTTAAGCCATTTTTCTTAGATGAATAAGCAGTTGGCACGTCATTCTACACATTACGAAAAAGAAAATGATGGCCCGAAAATGCCGCGTTTGTGTTTTGTTTGGGGTGTTCATTCACTGGGTCATTATCAGGCCCGTCATTTAGGGGGGCAGGGAGGTCAATTGCCCCCCCCCCCCCGACTTTGAGAAATCAATATATTTACATATAAGTGGGCGTGGTTTTTGTTGTTTTCTGGTGAGATTGTATTGTGTTACTACCCTTTGCCCCCCACCCCCTGGAAAAACTTGAAATGACGTCCCTGGTCAAGGCACTTTTTCTCCTTTCAACCCCCCCAAAAACCTGAGCCAGAACCATAAAAATGAGTGCGATATTTTTAAAAATCATTACATATATCGCCTAAAGGGTTTTACTGTCATGAGACAAATGCTGCAATTTTTAGCGATTCTATTAATTTTTGAAAACGAAATTTCGCTTAAGAGTTCATTCACTGGTCGGTTTACCCTTATATGTTCTAATCAAAAACTTTTTAAACTACCAAGATTGTTCATTGATTTTTTTTGCATCATCTTGATGTTTCTCATTCTACTGTCTTTGTAGTTGGCAGATAGCGAGTCAAAACCCGCATTACTTACAAAAAAGGGGGAAATACTGGAAATAATGTTTTTTACATTGATGGTAATTGCTCCAGCAAAATACAGTTGTAGAATTAATGTCTTTTTTTTAGGAGAAATAAATTATTCACTCTTAGTTATTTCGAAAAATGAAAAAAGAAGAAAAATGCAATACTTAAGAAAATTTTGGAACAAAGCAATTGATGCTCGAATTCTGTAGTTCATGTGATTCCTACATAATTTCAAACATCCACTTGTCATCTTATCACATTCTGTTGCTTTCGTTTTGAGTTTGATTTTCAGAACTGTAAGCCTATCCTCACATCGCACATGGTTTGTGCATCGTCAATTGAACTTAACAAATAATTAATGGAAGATTTTTTTTTCTCTCGTTGCGTATTTCTTTGTGTTGGAAAGTTAAAAAATTACATTCACTAACAAGAAAAACCCATCTTGCCAATGTCTGCTCGCAAAACAACACTGTTAAAAATTTTCCTGACATTTTACGGTAAAAGTTACTGGCATCCATGCTGCCCGTAACTTTTATCGTAAAATATTTTTTTAATGTAAAAGTTTACGGGAGAGAAAATGAGAATTAAAAAGCGCGAGATACGAACGACAAGGATCGAACCCGGGACCCAATTTTTACACACTGCTTTACTATCCACGGCAGGGGTGCCCACAGGGGGGGGGGGGGGGATTATGGCGCAAGTTGCGCCATCAAAATTTTGGGGGGGGGGGATTTTTTTAAACTAATTTTTTATTTATTTCCAATATTTATTAACTATTTTTTTTAATTTAAATTATTCTTTAATTTATTTTCTTAATTTTTAATTTCTTTTATTTACTTATTATTTATTTATTTATTTATTATTTGTGTGTGTGTGTGCGCTTGGATTGTCTGGAATAGAAAAAAAGCGATTCTATTCTGCGCATAATGGTTTGGGGTCAAAATATCGCGGCCGAAATGTCGCGGGCCAAAATGTCGCGGCCAAAATGTCGCCGAGCCAAAATGTCGCGGGCTAAAATGTCGCGGGCAAAAATGTCGCCGGTCCAAAATGTCGCCGAGCCAAAATGTCGCGGGCTAAAATGTCGCGGGCCAAAATGTCGCCGGTCCAAAATGTCGCCGAGCCAAAATGTCGCTGGCTAAAATGTCGCGGGCCAAAATGTCGCCGGTCCAAAATGTCGCCTGCCCAAAATGTCGCGGGCCAAAATGTCGCGTGGTCAAAATGTCGCCGGGCCAAAATGTCGCCGGTCGAAAATGTCGCCGGGCCAAAATGTCGCCGGTCTAAAATGTCGCCGGTCCAAAATGTCGCCGGTCCAGAATGTCGCCGGTCAAAAATGTCGCCGGTCCAAAATAACGCCGGTCCAAAATATATCCGTTCCAAAATGACGTAAGTGTATAGTACAGATTGAATGTTTCCAGTAATTCACAAATTCAATGCAGCTTAATTATGTAGCTCAATTTTACTAAAAAGCTTGTCACGATATGATAAATACACCTGTTTAGTAACTTTTTTTAAACGTAGCAGTTTAGAAAATTAGCTTAAGAGCGATTCCATACCAAATCACCGAAAAAAAAAAAAGTTGGTCGCACGACCGACTCGGATTTTTTTTAAATTTGGTACACAGATTGGTGGTATAGAGGTATAAAAAAACCCAAAAGGAAAGTTACCTGCTCCACTTATTTTCTGAGATACATGCCCTCAAAGTTTGTCCGCCACGTCAAAATACTAAAAAAGTGATGTTATTTAATCATTTTTTATAAAAAATCGTACTCATGCAAAATAAAAGTGTTAGATATCTATGGAAACTAGTTACTCCAGGCATTCTGAAAAAAAATACTAGAACGTTCATAATGAAAATTGCCAAGGTACAGGGCTCTTTGAAGTTGTCACCACAAAAACTTGATTTTGCAGATTTTGCTAAAATTCAGGCATTTATTACAAAAAAATTCAAACAAAACCAAAGGTTTACTCACTTTCTGGTAGTGTACAGGTCCTCCCTGTAAATTGCTACGCAACAAATTTTTTGGGTTTCTCACTCCTTCTTGGAAATATTTTAGCTTAAAGATAAGCCGTAAGGCAAAAAATGCGTTTTTGGCCATCTTGGCAGCCATTTTTCTCATAAAGGGGGAGCAGTAGAAACTTTAATTTTTTTTTTAAACAAGCCACTGATATGTTAGCTATTCACAGGAAAAGAGTTTACTTTTGGTTATTTCTCCCATTAAGAGATATCCTGCTGACAGTATATGCATGTTTTTCGCGACGACCATATGCTTTTGTTCCCCCTCTCATGGACTTAAAATTAATTAAACCAAAAAATAATGATATATTTATTATTAGCTGTATTATCTACCCAATATGTCATGAAATTTAATTTATTAAATCATTGAACAATAAATTAGATAATTGATGAAAAAAAGAAAAAGTATTTCTCTGATGCCTGAGCATTATGCATTCATAATTATAAAGCACTAAATACTTTCTTGAGAAATTAATTAACATAAATGAGCTCTAAATAGTTATATTATAAGCAATACCCAATCTTGTGATTGGGATACTCCTGTTTTTAATTGAAGAATTTCTTGAATATCACATGAATATCAGGAAAATAAATGAGGTCTTTTCGTTTGATGTAGGATATTTTATGACAAATTTCATTTGATGGGCTACTAACTGAGCATGGTGATAAAGAGCTATTAATTTCAGCATCGAATTCCATTTTACCTTATTAACAGTTAAATATTTACAAAATAATTAAATAAATAATTTAATATAAAGCCATGCTTGAAGAATTAAAATTAGTGCAACTAATTTATTCCCATACTGATCTTTACAAAATTGACATGCGTTGAGCACTGATAAGAACTGACAAGAAAAAGTTTACTCACTAAAATATTAGTTCACAGATACTATAAAGCATACATTCTATTTTCCACAAAATAATACTGCAACAAAGAACAAGGGTATCCTCCTGTTTATAGCCATCAATCAGGAACATCCAATCACAAGATTGGGTATTGCCTATGAGATAAATATTCGAAGCTCCTTTATTTTAATTGATTTTTCAAGAAATTCTTTAGTACCTACCCCTTTATACCCTTGTTCTTTGTTGCAGTATTATTTTGTAGAAAATAGAATGTACGCTTTATAGTATCTGTGAACTAGTATTTTAGTGAGTAAACTTATTCTTGTCAGTTCTTATCAGTGCTCAACACATGTCAGTTTTGTAAAGATCAGTATGGGAATAAATTAGTTGCACTAATTTTAATTCTTCAAGCATGGCTTTATATTAAATTATTTATTTAATTATTTTATAAATATTTAACTGTTAATAAGGTAAAATGGAATTCGATGCTGAAATTAATAGCTCTTTATCACCATGCTCAGTTAGTAGCCCATCAAATGAAATTTGTCATAAAGTATCCTACATCAAACGAAAAGACCTCATTTATTTTCCTGATATTCATGTGATATTCAAGAAATTCTTCAATTAAAAGCAGGAGTATCCCAATCACAAGATTGGGTATTGCTTATAATATAACTATTTAGAGCTCATATATGTTAATTAATTTCTCAAGAAAGTATTTAGTGCTTTATAATTATGAATGCATAATGCTCAGGCATCAGAGAAATACTTTTTCTTGTTTTCATCAATTATCTAATTTATTGTTCAATGATTTAATAAATTAAATTTCGTGACATATTGAGTAGATAATACAGCTAATAATAAATATATAATTATTTTTTGGTTTAATTAATTTTAAGTCCATGAGAGGGGGAACAAAAGCATATGGTCGTCGCGAAAAACATGCATATACTGTCAGCAGGATATCTCTTAATGGGAGAAATAACCAAAAGTAAACTCTTTTCCTGTGAATAGCTAACATATCAGTGGCTTGTTTTAAAAAAAAATTAAAGTTTCTACTGCTCCCCCTTTATGAGAAAAATGGCTGCCAAGATGGCCAAAAACGCATTTTTTGCCTTATGGCTTATTTTTAAGCTAAAATATTTCCAAGAAGGAGTGAGAAACCCAAAAAATTTATTGCGTAGCAATTTACAGGGAGGACCTGTACACTACCAGAAAGTGAGAAAACCTTTGGTTTTGTTTGCCTTTTTTTGTAATAAATGCCTGAATTTTAGCAAAATCTGCAAAATCAAGTTTTTGTGGTGACAACTTCAAAAAGCCCTGTACCTTGGCAATTTTCATTATGAACGTTCTAGTATTTTTTTTCAGAATGCCTGGAGTAACTAGTTTCCACAGATATCTAACACTTTTATTTTGCATGAGTACGATTTTTTATAAAAAATGATTAAATAACATCACTTTTTTAGTATTTTGACGTGGCGGACAAACTTTGAGGGCATGTATCTCAGAAAATAAGTGGAGCAGGTAACTTTCCTTTTGGGCTTTTTCATACCTCTATACCATCAATCTGTGTACCAAATTTAAAAAAAATCCGAGTCGGTCGTGCGACCCCCATTCGGTGATTTGGTATGGAATCGCTCTTAAGTTATTAACAAAAATGTAACTAAATTGATTTCTTCTAAAGCTTAAATTATTTCAGTACCAAAATAATGCCATAGTTTTTTCAGGGCTGTACTTAGGGCGCAGGGACGCTAAATTTCATCCTTTTTTAATACGCTTTTACTAGTTTCACAAGTAGGTTTTTTTGTTTGTTCGTTTGTATGTATGTAACTCTGAGTCAAAAATAAAATTCACGTTCTTTACAAACGTATAAAAGTAATATGTTAGTAGTATTATGTAATATGTATTTAGTAATAATACCATTATTATTACTAAAGGCTAAACTATATTGCATGTTGATGTATAATAAGTGCATTTGACATTAGTTCTGACTTGGGCATCGATCGTCCACAAAATGCATATTATAAGTGCATGTAAACTTAGCGGATATTCAACAGTTTTCAAAATCTTCTTTTGAATTTTATTTACTCTAAAAGCGTATTTTTTAGTTTTTTTAAACTATATTAAGGATTATTTCTTTTTTTTTCACACAAAGAAATTAAACAAATAAATTTGCTGTAAAAGCATTTTTTTTTTGCAAAAACGGAATACCGTTTAATCACCGCGTAGCCGGCAATTTTCTTATAGAACATTTTCTTTAAGAGTTGTTTGGGGACGTTTGAAATCAAATTAGTTCATGGAATTATTGCTTTCTTTGTAACAACTGAGTGGTGGAAGGGGAGGTGAAATGTCAAGAGAAAAAATGGTATTATATTCAACTCCACATTTAAATACTGATTGTAACGAAGGTACAGAACCATGTCTGAGCTGATTAACGCCAGAAATGAATAAGCATCTCTCCCTTTAAGACCATTCTACAAACAAAATTTTGTCTGAATACTTGCATTACTTCTTGATATACATCACTCACAAATAATGAAAAATAAAAAGTTCAATTGCTCTGCTTCCTCGATGATGTGGCGTATCTTCTGAAGGCTTCCTATGGGCCAATTTTTATTTTATTTCGTCTGAACCTTCTTCAGACATTAATCACGCTATGCTGAAAACGTTCCATTACATTCTTGCATGTAAAAACTTGGAAGAACTAGCGGCAAAAACCAATCAGCACTGAATCACATATTGGTTGGTACATGTATGTACCAAATTTCATTCTAATTCACGCACTAAGTTTTGTGGTAGAGTCGCCCCCAAAAAATGGGTCACGCAGATACACACTTACACATTTTCCCTTAAAAAAAATAAACGATAAAATTGAATTCCTCACACGTCAGAAAGTGTAAATTCTTCCAAATTGACAATTTTTCACTGATCCAATACTTTCTTTTACACATTTTATGAAGAAGAAAATAAAAAGACCTCTATTATTTAAATAATATAGACTTGCTTTCGATCATGTAAGAAATTTTAACAGAAACCAAGTTTCAAACATTGTATATCTGTCTTATTCATTTCACTGTTCTTCAACTTCTTTTTAACACACAAATTTTCCTTTCGATATCAATTAAACTTGGCTTGGGCTGCTAATCTATTCGTTTTTAAGTTGGTAGATAGCGAGTTACGGTGAAATAAGCTATTGTAAATAAATAACGTACGCTTGTTTGAAAACTATTTGTTTCTTGGAAAGCGCTCGAAACAGTTACAAGCCGAAAGGGTAAATTTTTTTTAGTATTTTCAAAAATTTTAGTCCATACTATCGTTAACGCACACGTTCATCAACAGCAATTAGCAATTTTTTGCTAATTCGGTGTAAAAAAGCCTTTTCATATATTTTAATTTTTGATACTAACTGTATCAATATCGGACCTTCTACATTTTTGTCTGACGACATTTGAACTGGCGACATTTTGGCCCGCGACATTTTTGACCGGCGACATTTTGGACCGGCGACATTTTTGACCGGCGACATTTTCGACCGGCGACATTTTGGACCGGCGACATTTTTGACCGGCGACATTTTGACCACGCGACATTTTGGCCCGGCGACATTTTGGACCGGCGACATTTTGGACCGGCGACATTTTGGCCCGCGACATTTTGGCTCGGCGACATTTTGGACCGGCGACATGTTGGCCCGCGACATTTTAGCCCGCGACATTTTAGCTCGGCGACATTTTGGACCGGCGACATTTTTGCCCGCGACATTTCGGCTGCGACATTTTGGGCGTATACCGCGCATAATTATAGTACTTTTAAAAAATTAATAATACATAAAAAAAATAATAGTTACAATTTAAAAAAATAAATAAATAATATTAAAAAAAACAAACAAAATAAAAAATAGGGACAAAAGTAAAGTACAAGACGGCTGTGAAAAGTTTTTTTTTTTTTTTGGGGGGGGGGAATTTGCGCCATTGATCTTGGGGGGGGGGGGGGTGGGCACCCCTGATCCACGGTACCAAATGAGACACATCAGAAGAGCGGAAATAGGGTGTCATCTGCATAACACAGTAAGTCACGTGGTGAGCAATTGGAGCTGCAATCGCAAATTTTTTATCGGTACAATTTACTGTAAAAATTTTCTGTACTATAAACGCTACATTTTACAGTACCATTTACCATAAAAGCTTCCTGAATTTTTAACAGTGAATCCACTCGAACTTCACTTACAATGAATGAACTTCGTTAAGCAACAACTTCAAAAAGTATTTTACCATATGTCAGTATCAATGAAAGAATTAGGTATTGTAAATTCTGCATCTTTACCCTCCTTTATACAAAACATCTAATGTTATGTAGGGTAGACCGACTAGTGAATGAACACTTCCAGTGAATGAACGCCTCGTATTTTTCCTAAAAAAATAAAGTTTCGAAGCGTTTTTCTTAGATGAATTAGCAGAACTAACTACACATTTACCGAAAGAAAATGACTAGAAAATGCTGCATTTGTTCCCTGGTAGGGGTGTTCATTAGGGTGGGGCGAAAAATAAAAAGTTTTTCAGATCAACTTCTAATAGTTGCCAAAAGTTGTCTTTGGTGATAGTTAGCTTTTGTGCAAAATTTGAGAAAAATCGGTTAATATCTTCAGGGGCGCTGCGATCGCAAAGTTTTACCATAGCTTTTATCGGGATTTTATGGTTAAAATATGAAAAACAATGCCGTTAGCTAATCTCATTGCATTTTTTTACTCATAAGATATATTCATGCATTCAAAGCATATGAAATGACTCACAAACATTATTTTATATGATATATTTATATTTAAAAAAAAATCACTTTTTTTCACGTTTTTGTTTCTTTTTAAATGCTTGAAATATAAATATATCATATAAAATAATTTTTGTGAGTTATTTCATATGCTTTGAATGCATGAATATATCTTATGAGTAAAAAAAATGCAATGAGATTAGCTAACGGCATTGTTTTTCATATTTTAACCATAAAATCCCGATAAAAGCTATGGTAAAACTTTGCGATCGCAGCGCTCCCTGAAGATATTAACCGATTTTTCTCAAATTTTGCACAAAAGCTAACTATCACCAAAGACGACTTTTGGCAACTATTAGAAGTTGATCTGAAAAACTTTTTATTTTTCGCCCCACCCTAATGCTCATTCACTGGGTCTGTGTCCTTTTTTTCGCTTTAACCCCCCATAAAACCTGATGCAGAACAATAAAAGCTCTCCCAACTTTTTTTTTATATCATCTGAAGTGTTTTTACTGTCACGTGGCAAATGTTACTATTTTTTCCGACGCTACGAATTTTTGAAACTGAAAATTCGCTTAGGTATTCATTCACTGGTCTGTCTCTTAGGGATGCACCGATAAGCAAATTGGCCGATTACCGATTACCTATTAATCGGTAGTTGATAATCGGCCGATTAATGATGAGGATGATTGTTTTCAATTTTACCATCACTGTTTTTTCTCTCTTATACAATTCGAAGTTAGAAATGATAAGTAATTTATTTCCGAGAGAAGATTTTTTTCCATTTTCCTAGTTTTCACAAAAAAATTTCAAAATTTTATCAAATATCTTAGAACCAATTTTCATATTATTGTCAATTATAGTATTGACAATAATGTGAAAGTTATTTTAATTGGACATAAAAATTCAAAAAAAAAAGGGGGAGGGGGAGTCTGTGGTGAGCACTCCAATTTAGGAGTACTTTTAATTTATACTTTGTAATAATTAGTAGCCTTTAATTCAATACTTTTATTCTTTGAAATTTAGAGGTTAACTGAAAGCACTGTGCTAAGAGAAAACTATCGCCACATGAAAACTATTGCAACATTGTCTATGTATATTTATTCAAAGTAGGATAATTAATTAAAAAAAAACTTTATATCAACTGTTAGGATTATTATTACTGTTAGTAAAATTATTCATCATAGTTTCTTAGTAAAGGTATACTTTAGAGAATAATATTAGAAAAATAATTTTTCCGCCGATTAATCGGCCCAGTTTAGCCGATTATTAATAATCGGCAAAATGGCCGATTAGCCGATTAATCGGTGCATCCCTACTGTCTGCCATCTGTATGTGAAGAGTGAAGAAACATTAGCCATTATTAAAAAATAATTTGAAAAAGCCGAAACTAAAACCGAAAAAAAAGTCTTTAATGTTGTAATATTGTCTCCAAATTTGCCAAATCATCAGTAAATGTTGCCAATCAAGGAAATGTTTGGGAAATCACAGTGACCTCCCATCGGGAAGCTTCTGAACATCGGTTCAGGAGTTCCCCGATGGGAGGTCACGGGAGGTCACTGTGACCTCCAATGATTTCCGTATTCGGCACATTTAGCTGACGATTCGACAATTTGAAGACACTATTGCAACATTGAGATTTTTTTTTCTTTTCAGTTTTTAGAATTGTTTTTTTTAAAATATGCCTAATATTTTTTCTCACTATATGTTATGCATGTACGACATGTGTACATTAGGATGGTTCAAAAAAATTTTTTTTTTGCTACGGACCAAGGCGCACCCTACTTTTTTTACATTTATGTATGAGATCACTCCCCTAAAATTTCAGCTCTCTACTCTTAATGGAAGATGGTGCTCAAACACCCTTAATTTTTACCCTTTTTCGTAATTTTCACAATTTTTGAGTTTTTCTAACTAAAGAGACCATTTTCTTGGAAGAGATTTTTTCTCAATTATTCTCATTTTCCAACTCATAAATATTAGTTCAAACAATTGGAAAGTTTCTTAATCGTTTGAATACATATAGCAATACCTTTGATACAATCGATTATTTAGTAGATCGCAACATATGAAGATTGCAGTACTACTCGTCTACATCTTGTGCTATGATTTTCAAAACTCAAGCTTTCTAAAATAGAGTTGTGGAAGAGCTGTGCAAAATATTTATTATGTTTTTAAAGTAGTGGGATGCAAAGAAGAAAATTGCAAGAATTAAAGTTTTAAACTAATAGTACTAACAGTATCACAAGAAGAATGAATTAAATTATAAAAACTAATTGCACAAAATAAACTATTGTAGCTAGTCTGGCATAGAACATCATATTCCTCACAAGTTCTATTATTTTTAATAACTTTAAAGCGATAAAATGTTTGGCAAAGAATTAAACAAACAACAACAAAAAAAAAGAATGTTGCACATAGAACTTAAAAAAAATACTTTAACAAGTTTGAAACTTCAACTGTAAGCTTTTTATAACTTTACTAGCGGTACCCGCACGGCTTTGCCCGTGGTATAAAATTAAAAGTTCATTTGTAAAATAATTGATATAGCAGAAAAAATACTCTATTTTAGTTATAATTCAACTACAATTCCTTCAAAGTATGACATAAAAATTTGGTTATGGACCCTACACTACTTCTTTTTACGTGTACATTTCTTAGTAGATGTCTTAAGTGCTAAAATAGTGCTTGGAGGGAGCAAGATAGCAATTCAAACATTTATATCCCTAGTTTGCCACGAAACAATGCAAAAAAATGTTTTACAATGATTAATCTCCTAAATATCGCCAATTTTAACATCATTCAGTGGATTTTTCGCAAAATATCGCCAATAGCGCCAAATTGAACCCAAAAAAAAAAAAAAAAATTATCTCCCAATTTGTCGCCAAATTGGCGAGAAATACTTGGCGACCAAAGGCTTGGCGAAATATTGCCAAGTGTTCGCGCCAATCCATCTGCATTGAAATTAACACTGATTTACTCCATAAAAGGGGTAAAGCATGCCTTTGTGACATTCAAATGAAACCCAAAGGGGAGATGCACAAAAATAAGCCAAAAGAGAAAATAAGAACAATTTTGTTGCTCACAGAAACCAACAGAAATCTTACCAAAATTTGAAAGAAGAAGAAAGTTTCCTTCCCTAGCTTTAAAAACAAAACAATACATTTTCCGAAATGAAACACTTTAAAAAGAACGTTGCACTGTCGCAATTTTACGATATTTGGTTAATCTTTGTGCTTTGGGTACCCCTTTCTCGCTAAATAGGCGACTGTTTCCAAACGTTGCCAAAATCAATATTGCTGAAATGCGAAATCCATGAAATGAAAAAAAAAAAAATCCTCCAAATCTTTTAATTAAGTCATTAGTATATTGGAAACAGGGTTGCCGGAAAAATACTACGCTCCTTATTTGGGCCGAAAAAATATTACCATAGTATCAAAAATACTACGTCTGGCAACGCTGGAAAAAGAACGAAACAAAAATCAGTATGAACACGTAACCATGGCAACAAAATGAAAAGTTGATTTCCGTTGATAAAATAATTCATTTCATCTTTTTTTTCAAACAAATTTCATTCTCGAATTCAACCATTTTAGAATCGTTTGGCTTGCTTTACTGAAGGTAAGCCTTGAATTCCGGGATTCTAAAAACAATTGTTACAGCTCTCCTGATGATCGTAGAAACTTCGAAAAAACTTCCTTTTGTGCAGAAAATTTCAAGCTTTCGAATGACATAAGACTTGAAAATGTGTATGAAATATTTCTTCCCTATTTTATCGAATTTTCGCTAAGAATTCGAGTAGAAAAAGAACGAAATGGAATTATCGAAAAATCGCTTCGAGGTGCAAAACTACATGCTACAAACTAATTTTGTGTCAAGTGGCATGAAAATCGACCGAACGGTTTTGGCGCTACGCGCGTAACAGACAGACAGACAGAAAGAAGGACAGACAGACCCACCTTCAGCTTTAGTATTAGTAGAGATAGAGATAGAGATAGATAAATCTATAATCACTCTGGCTGATTATAAAGAGATAATTGAGTTATTATTAGTCAATTAGGGAGCCTATATGAGAAAATTCAGTCTCTTATATGCCTCAAAATATGTATGTTCCTAATAAGATATTTTTCATGTAATCTAATCATGAGAGAAAAACCTAGGTTCAACACTTCCTACAGTTTTAGCACCTTTTTGTACAGTAAAACCAATAGATTGAACTTTAATAGATGTTCCATTTGCTATTAAAACTTCTGGGAATATCTAAACTTGGAAAAAACCTTATAAAATATAAACGACCAGGAAATTGAAATAACAACTTGGACAGTTTTATTAAAGTACTTATGACACCTTTCTGGTGAATTAATTAGTTTGACGTAGTTTTTTGTATCAAATTCTAGTTGAAAGAAAAGCAAGTTATTATAAAAAAGATGTGAAATATAGCAAGTGTAGTACAGAACAATTGGATTTTTTTTCGAACATGAATATTAGGGATTATTTTCTAACATTCTTCGTCCTACGCCCCAACGAATGCAAATATAATACAAATCACAGAATTAAAAGAAAAAAAATTAAAATAAATAAATAATGGTGAATAACGTTGTGAAAATAACGTTTGAAAATGTTGAATAACGTTTGAAAATGTTCAAATAATTCAAGAATTTAACAAAATTTTTCTCAATAACGAGAACAATAAGCAGTTTTTTTTACCTGCTGTTGAAGAAAATTGAGTACTTATCCTTACTGAGACAACAAAATATTCAATACTAAAAGTCTCTCTCTCTCTCTCAAAAAAAAAAAAAAATCTATATATAAATATACATAGAAAGTTGAATTGCATAGCAAGAAGTTTAAACATTTTGGCTTTAATTAAAAACTTCTAGCAAATTTCAGTATAACAACACTGCTCGACACAAAATGAACAAATGTATCTGACACTTTTCTTTCTGTTTCTTATGTAAAATGCTCCACTGAAATCAAATATGATCTCCATCTCCCCCTTCACGGTAATCGCACGAACACAACTGGATTGAATATAAATAATACTGAAAGGTTCTTTGTGGGAAGGAAATCTGCGGTGCAACTCATATGTAACATACAATTTTTCCAATGTTTTGAAAAAAAAATTACAGCTTGAAAAACTTTTTGGACATGGGAGTCATAGAAGGCAGTCCTATATTATTGTGTTGCACAAAAAAATAAGCAAAATTTTGAAGCTGGAAAAAATGAGTTGTTGATGATATGTTAAAGATTTTACTAAGGGAAGGGGAAAATACCCTCATGAATCTCCCTACTTGCAAAAAGTGTTTATGATTTTGAACTTTTCACCTCTCCAGCCCTATAGAAGAATGCTAATGGTAAATATAATGCTTCCTTCCCCTCCAAATAATATCTATGAAATTGTCGAAATCTAATGAAAATGGGAGGGGAGGGGCGCTGTTTTCGAAAAGTGGGAGGCAATGGGGGAAAAGGGTGGCCATATCAGGATTCAGGGGATCATTGAACATAAGAATCAGCAAGAATGATAGGAAAACACCCCGAATTTTTTTTTTTTTTTTTTTTTTGCCGCTCAACCGAAAAACGCTTGAAATTGACAAAAACTGGAGAACTATGTGAGCTTTGAGCACCGTCTTTTTATTTAAGTACGAGGTTGAAATTTTGGCAGTATAATAGGGTGGATAAAAGTAAAAAAATGAGCCACCGCCGTGACCTCTAGGACAAAACTTTTTTTTCACCATAGGCTTGTGAACCACCCTAGTGTACATGCTTGTATTTTATGATTTTATCAATCGGTAAAATTGGAACTACATTCGGCAAATTGATAATTTTCACCCTCCCAAAAATTTTAGTTCGGGGCGCCCCTGCATCGGTTGTAAAAAAAATTGAATAATTCCGCTCCTTAGAAATAAAAAATAAGAAAAATGATCATAAATCAACCACCGTAGAGCTGTATCCATACGTTACGCACAAGCAATAAATACAGACAAGAGCTTATTTGATTTTGCCTCGAAGCACGCAAAAAAGCACATATGAATAACTACTTAGTAACATCTGTTCTACTTTGTCGTTATTTGACAGGAAAAAATACTTTGCATTCAAACTCCAGAAGACAAATCACATTACCGAACCTTCTGGAAGTACAAAAGGAGTTATCTTCCTGCCAGAAGAGATGCTTATTTTCCCCTGAATTTGATAAAAGAACGAAAATCATTTTCGTCGACAAGCGCCATTTTATCAAATTACGATGGAAATGAATCAACATGGGAAAGATATTTATTTATTTTTACCGTTCTCTTGTTGATTCTACACGTTTTGTTTCTCGATATGAAGTGGGATTACATGAACTTTTAAAGGTGCAGATTAAAAGCTAGCTTTCGGAAAACAAACATAAAATCATTTCATTCCCACACATAAATCTCAGTATTTTCTTTAAAATTGCTTCCAAGAAGGTGAGGAAGATGTTTTCATTACTTTATTCTGAAGTGTGCGCTTTTTACTTGCAATGGAAAAATATAGTTCGTTTTTTTTCTTTCCATGTTCTTCTCCCTCAACCTTTTTTTATTACTTTATAAAATGCATTGCAAACTTTCTTATTTCTAAATACACACATGCCTACACATGCACAAGTTTTTCTATTTTGTTAATAACACTGGTTAACAAAAAATTTGCTAAATGAAACATTAAAATTGTTACTAAGGTAATTTTCGACGCTGATTTCACGCATTATGGATGTAAAACTTAAAAAAAAAAAACGCGTATCTTTGAAGGATTCCTGTTCTTCCATAGTCCAAGTGAACAAATTCTTGCTGATTAGTTCTAAACAGTTAAGATGGATGTTCCTGATGCGAAATACGGAAAGAAACGATCAGTATCCACGCTTTTAATTTTTATTTTGGTATTAACTATGTATGGTGAATATGAGCATTTCTTTCAAACTTCAGTCGAATGTTTAATCCAATGTTACAAAACATGACCCATCTGTGGGGGATGGAGAAAAACTGTTTACATATTTGAATTCAGCGCATCATTTTACCCTAAGATCAGTTATTTTTTCTCCATGTAACAGGAAAAAAGTTTTTTTTTCCCCCTTTCAGATCAGTGACACCCCAAGGGATCACGAAAATATGTCGAGTTAAACGGATGTCAACAAACCGAGGTTCCATAATTTCAATTATTGTAGTGCTTTCCGTGTTGCTTAGTTTCCAATATTTACCATCCACGTCAAAAACATTAATTTCTATAAATTATTTTTCCTTTCTTTACTTTCTTCCTTTCCTCTTTTAATAAAATATAGCGAAAAATAGCGATTTTTTAACATTTATCACCCCTCCCCCTGAGGGTCCTGGATGTTTTGCTTTAGTATGTGCCGTCAGGGGCCGCTGGAGATTGAGTATACCAAAAATGAACTCTAGGGATCTTTATGGGGATGAGATACAGAGGGGTGAAAACCCCGGTTTGGTTACTCGCGTAATCAGTCCTTTGGTCGCTCTTTTACATTTTTCTTGGCGACGGAAATTTCTTGGCGGCTTGTATTTGGTTTTCTTGGCGGGGCGGGACGCTCCCGCGTCCCGTGACAATAATGAAACAATGAAAGAATAAACAATTTTTTATTTAATGTATGAAAAAAAAATGACTATATCAAATAGTGAATGAAGAATAAATGACTAAATAAGTGAATTAATTAAAAAATAATGTTCATGAGTCTAAAAATGAACAAATTCGTAATTGATTTAATAAATGAATGAATAAGTTAACGAAATGAGCTAATTCACTTTGCGCCATCTACTTTGCCCCTCGTGCACTTGACAAATTGCATAGAACATTTAAAATCAAAACATGCCTGAACTAAATAAGTAAACACCGGCCTTCAGTAGATCTCAGTAAACGCTTAAAATATTAATAGAAGCAATGCAAGAATTTTATTATTTCAGAATAACAAAAAAGTAACTATCAATTTTTACAGATTTGCGGTAAAAGCATAAAAACTTTGACCCCAAAACTGAACTTTCTGATTGAAATGAAGAGCACATTCCTAACAAGGGCAAGGAGATGAGTGGATAATTTTGTGACGTATTAGATGACCGTGAGAGATAATACGCTTAAAATGACTCATATACTGCGGTGACACTATCTTTAAGCAAATTTTTGTTGTTAGAATAAAATGCTTTCTACCCAAAGCAGGCCCGTCATTTCGAACTTTTCTTTGTGTGTGTGTCAGGGCCGTCATTTCAAAAACTTTTCCGGGGGGGGGGGGGGGGGGGCAAAGGGTCCAAACACAATGCAATTTCATCGGAAAACATCAAAACCACGCCCACTTATATGAAATTCATTGATTTCTCAAAGTCATGGGGGGGGGGGGCAATTGACCCTCCCTGACCCCCCTAAAGGACGGGCCTGGTGTGTGCGGGGGTGGGGGCAAAGAATGTGGACCCAATGTAAATTTTACTAAAAAAAATAGCAAAAACCAAGCTCACTTGCATGTGAGTACATTAATTTCCCGTTGATTAAGAAAGGCCCCCCCGACCCTTTTAAATGACGGCCTTATACGGGGGGACGATATAGTTCAGTCAGTGTCGGGGCTGACCGAGCGGGGGTCGTTAAACATTGGAAGTGTCGTGATATAGTGAGGTCCGATTGGGCTGTAGACGCAAAGCTTTTATTTTACAGTTCTTTGTACAAGGATGATGATGAATGATCAAATATACAGGTGAGTATGACAAAGCTTATGAACCTGGCAAGAGCCAGCATGACCCGTCTCGCACTCCGCGAGAAGAACAATAACCACCTCCCGTATCAACGGGACAGAGAGACCAACCTCTCTCCAGCACTACCAGGGGTCAACTGCCCCCTCCTATGCGCGCCTCTCACTCACCCCCTCCTCCCCACTTTTGGAGAGGCGCGTTGCTGACTGTGACAGTCAGATGGTTTAGAATTTATGCACAGTGTGCTGTAAAAATAATAGAACTATTTAGCGATAGAATAAAATAAGCGTGGTAATTTGTTTTGAAGCTAATATTTATTCAAACTAGAATCATCCGTTTCGAATATTCAACCAATTTATCCATTCACTTTTAAAATTCTGTTTCGGTAACAAGGGCGGATCCAGAAATGTTTCAAGGGAGGGGCAATTGATTTCTTTTTTCAAACTTGCCCATTTTTTCCGCCATGCATAATTGTTGACACGTGTTAATTACAAATGTTTTGGACTTCCATTTCGAAAAATTTTCAGATCAGAGCCCCGAATCCCCATCCTTTCACTTAAAAGCATCAAACATCAATTAAAATTGCCTGTTTTGAACTTCAAAATCTAAAAACTGCTGGAGAAGAATCCCTTAAAGGGGGGGGGGGCGATCGCCCCCATCGCCCCTCCCTTGTATCCGCCCTTGTTTGGTAATTAGCACCCGTCTAATTAGCACGGTCTTTAGCACCCGTGACAGAAAAATATCACTAAAAACACCCTTGCTAAAAAAAATTCAATGACAGCAATCTGCGCCATCCCCCCCTCCCCTTCCCTAGTTGGGCACCTTTGGCATAAAATATTCTGACTAGTTAATTTTACTAACTAGTCAGCAAAGTCAATCATTTCTTTAACCATCGGAATTTCGACAAAGCATAACCCGCATTTAATATAAATGCAACAAAAACGAACCAACCTATTAGCCGACGTTTAACAGCTCGTCACGTGTCCTCTCCTCATATTGCGAGATGGAGGAAACCAGATATTTTTATTATGTTTTTTATTTAATGTTTTCTCACTGACGTCACGTCTCTTCTGCGAGGAAGTGCCTCAGCCTGTGCGCTTCCTGCGGGAGAGAGGGAGAGGGGGTGGGTGGGGGGGGGAGTAAGAATGTAATTCCTATTCTAAGCTGAGGTAATAAAGAACGCAGAAATCTTTTTTTTTTTTCTTTCTCTCTTTGAAGTAATTTCTTTGTGATTGGCCTTTTCCTTCATGCACGGTGATAAACTACCGTAGTACGCCATGAATAACAAATTTCGAGGCGAATTTTTTCGCCTTGACTCTTGCGGTTCACGCAGTTATGTCATTGCGTTGAAATTTCTCGAGTCAGAAGACATACGCGCTGGTATTTTTAAATGCTGCATTGCATTGCGGAAGTTGGGAGGTTAATTATCTGGTGATTTTATAGTTAAAAAGTTTTATGAAATGGCGTTTTCTTTGCACAAATTCAGCGCAGCAACGCAACCCAGTTCTCTCTCTCTCTTTTTTTTAAAGCGAAAACGGTTTTGTTAAGCATTTTACAGTGCCAATTAAAGTTCCGCTGCTTGAGTTTAGCCTTGCTTGAAAATGAATCAAGACGTGCAGATGATTTTTATGTAAAGCCTTCCTTGTTCATTGTTTTTCTTTTTCTTTTCGTTCTTTCTTTTTTATTTATTTATTTATTTATTTTTGAGCAATGACAAATTGCTAATTGTTTTCATTTCGGACCTCAAATGTTGTGTAGTCCCTTTTTTAGATTGGACCCGAAGCCTACAACAGGGTGCGCGCCCCGAACTAACATTTTTGGGAAGGGGAAAATTATCAATTAGCCGAATAAAGTTCCAATTTTACCGAATGTTAAAATACAAGCATACACATTGCACAATGCACACATGTCGTACATGCATTACATTTCGTGACAAAAAACAATAGGCATATTTTAAAAAACAATTCTAAAAACTAAAATGAACAAATAATCTCAATGTTGCAATATTGTCTTCAAATTGCCGAATCGTCAGCAAAATGTGCCGAATACGGAAATTATTGGGAGGTCACAGTGACCTCCCAGCGGGGCGCTGCTGGGTGTCCAGATGCCCCATCTCCTCGCTTCTGTGACAATCTCTCTGTAAAACTATCTTTCTTACCTTTCTTCGCGGCATAGCGGGAAGGATCGCGCTCCCGGAGCATTTCATTCACCACAAATGGTATTTCCGCACTTTTTTTCCGCAGTGCCGGGGGTGCAGGGGGGGGGGGGGATTATGGCGCAAGTTGCGCCATCAAAATGGAGGGGGGGGATTTTTTTAAACTAATTTATTTATTTATTTACTTTTCTTATTAATTTATTTACTTTTCTTATTAATTTATTTTTCTAATTTAAATTATTCAGTTTTTTTTAATTTAAATTATTCATTAATTATTTTTTAATTTAAATTATTTCGTTATAATTATTTATTTATTTATTTATTTATATTTTTTTGTGTGTGTACTTGGAATGTCTATAAGTGAAAAAAAGCGATTATATTCTACGCATAATTAGTACTTTTAAAAAATTAATATATAAAAAAGTAATAGTTATAATTTAAAAAAACAAATAAATGATATTTAAAAAAAAAATAAATAAAATAAAAAAGAGGGGTGAAAATAAAAAGCACAAAAGGGCTGTGAAAAATTTTGGGGAGGAATTTGCGCCATTAAGCTTGGGGGGATGGGCACCCCTGCACAGTGCCACCTTAACATTCGTTAGAACGTCCTAAGGGCTCATTCTAGTATGACGTTCAAAATTTAGTTTAACTATTTTAACTTTCTAAAAGTAAAAATTTTTCATCGATAGGAGTTATTTGATGATGAAAGCAATTTTTCTTTTTTTATATACATTTGTTTCCTTTGAAAATAAGAAGAACCAATTAATTTTCACTTAATTCGGTTATAGATCTGTCATGCAGTCGATATGTTTGTTTTTCAATTAATCGTTTTGACAGTTCAAAATACACCCCCGTTGTTATTTATCAAAGTTCAAATACTTGTCAGTCATCTGCAGAAAAGATTGAAAATGCTCGTTTTTTTATTTTTTATTTTGCTATTTATTTTAATAATTTTTTAGTGATACCTACTTTTGTCCTTTCTCAGAATGTAATGGTATAAGGTTAATGTGTATGCTCGTATTTTATCATTCGGCACATATCGGAATTTCATTCGGCAAATTGAGAATTTTCCCCCTCCCAAAAGTTTAAGCTCGGGGCGCCCCTGGTTGGAAAACGCCTCAAATTCCATTGATAGTTATTACCAGGGGTGCCCACAAGGGGGGATTATGGCGCAAGTTGCGCCATCAAATTTTTTTCTTTTTTTTTTGGGGGGGGGAGGTTTAACTAATTTATTTATTTATTTGAATTTTTTAAATTTATTTTTTAAATTGAATTATTTACTGTTTTTTAATGCGAATTATTAATTATTTTATTTTTTTAATTTAAATTATTTCTTTATTATTTTTTTATTTATTTATTTTGTGTGTGTGTGCTTGGAATGTCTGGAAGGGGAAAAAAAGAGATTATATTCTGCGCATAATTAGTACTTTAAAAAAATTAATCATATATAAAAAAATAATAGTTATAATTTAAAAAAATAAATAAAAATATTTAAAAAAAATAATAATATTTTAAAAACAAATAATAATATTTAAAAAAATAAATAAATAAAAAGCCCACTGGGGTTGGGAAATTTTTTGGGGGGGAATTTGCGCCATTGAGCTTGGGGGGATGGGCACCCCTGGTTATTACGAGAAATATAGAGCGAATCCATCAAATCCCATTTATGTCCACGATCTTTTAATTCATCCGCAAGAGGAAAAAGATCTTCGAGCAGAAATGGAATGCGGAGCACTGTCTTAGAGACGTATTGTCGGGGAGCAAAAGAGAAACACAAAATAAAAATTCTCCTTTTCCCCGCGCCGCTACACATCCGCAGTTGCACCAAGTCCCTCCCTCCCTTATTACTCAGAGCACTGGAAAAGAGTTCGCTGGAAGAATAGAACCTTCCACACACCGTGTGCTCTGTCGTAGGCTGCATGCCGCAATACGAGGTTGAAGTTGCAGTGTTTTATTTTCTAATTAACGAACGATAACTGCATGAATATTGTTGGTTAAATGTTCGTAGGCAAAATGTTTCCATTATTTCGTTTTGTAAATAATTTAGATATCGACAGGAGCGGATCTGGAGGGGGAGGGGATTAGGGATCACGTTCCTTCCCTTAGGCGATCAAATATTACCAAAATTTGCATTTTAAGGATCCATATGCAGCATGCCGCAATACGAGGTTGAAGTTGCAACAGGGCCGTATTTAAGGGGTGGGTTTTTAGGGTTCACACCCCCTCCGAAATTTTTCAAAACTGTTGCAAAAATGCTTTTTCTTAGTATCTCACTGAACAAATTATTATTGCTATTTTATTTTAATTTTTTAATTTGAAAAATGAAATTATCATTATTGAATAATTTTACAAATTAAGTGTTTTTCTTGCAGTATTTATTGTTATTGTAGTTATTGCAAACATAATTTCTAAACAATACACCTTTCCCTTCGAATTGTTAATGCCACTAAAATAAACACCAGAATTCTTCAAATTTGTAAGTACCAAACTCTACATTTAACACATCTTACAAGTGCCACCCCCCCCCCCCCGGTAAGATAGAAATTTCAAAAGTACTCCTTCGAATGCGCGTATATGAGTAACCTCATCTATCCAGATTTTTCTTTTTTTTTCTTCATTCAAAAGATGAGTCTTTTTTAAAACATTTTTCAGGTTAATACCCTTTTCACATCTATTTTAACAAAAATCATCAGAATATAGAATATGAAATAAAATGTCATTGACTTTACAGATTTACGAGAAATAGGTTTGGTAAAACCCTTCCCAAAACTAAGGTCTGGTTACGGCCCTGAGTTGCAGCATTTTATTTTTCAATTGAGGAACGATCACTGCGAGAATATTATATGTGTTTTTGGTTAAATTTTCGTTGGTTAAATATATCCATTATTTCGTTTTGCAAATAATTTAGACATTGAAGGCGCGGATCTGGGGGGGGGGGGGTTACATAGGGATCACGTCCTTTGTCTTAAGCGATCAAATCTTGCTTAAATCTGCATTTTAGGGAGTTATATATTTCGTGACATTTCACTTATTTGAGCCCAAAAATTACACTGTGACCACCCCCCCCCTTCCGATAATGAAACTCCATAAGCAGAAGCTGAAATTGCCCTTATCGACTACGTGAACAAATTTTGAGAGTTATTAAAGGCAGCATCCAAAGGAAGGCTTTTACTAGAAAAACCCTTACTAATGTAGAAGCAAACAACTGAAGCAAAAAAAAAAAGCTTGGGGGGGGGGGGGAGAACGAGCGAGAGAGAGAAATGAATAATAATTTAAATGTGCATAACACCCCTCTCAAATAGTACAAGATTTAAAAGTTTTAAACGATTTTTGGTAATGCTTGTGGGGGGAATTTCTATTCTTTCAAAACTATTAGATAATAGGGTAAGTGCTCCAGTAGTCGGCCATTTAAGAGATCTTTTGTGGATCTTGGCTAACCTAGAACTTTCAGCTATCAAACAGCAACAAAAACAAGGTCAAACTTTAGAATGAACCTTTCTGATAGTGAATCACCTACTTGTTTCAGAAATTAAAAAAAAAATTAAGTTAAAATCCAAGCTGTTGTCAACACTAGTAAATGCTCCAGTAGTCGGCCACAGAAATCCAGTGCTCGGCCACGTTGAATCCAGTAGTCGGCCACTTCATTTTCATTGATCTTATCTGATATAGGAGGTTGAATTTAAAAAAAAAAAAAACAAAGGGAAACTTACAACGAACCAGACCCGTCATTTGGGGGGTCAGGAGGGGGAGGGGTCAATTGCTCCCCCCCCCGGTTTTGAAAAATCAGTTAATCAATATATAAATAGGCTAGGTGTTTGCTTTTTCCGATGAAATTGCATTGTGTTTGCACCCTTTGCCCCCCCCCCTCTAAAAACGTGAAAGACGGGCCTGCAGCGATGCATTATACTTAGTCTGGTCACATTTTTCGTGGTACCTCTGGTACTCAACTGTGTAGATGATCATGTTAGTGTACTTCTTGATACACTATATGTTTCACTTATTTCTCTAACTATCAATCTACCATTATTAATTTTAGACAGTACAATTAGCACAGAATTCTCAGCACGTTATGTTTTTATACTTTAGCTGCCTAAAAACAGTTTTATTTTGAAAACTCGCACTAAAAAAGTATTTTTTTCTGAATAACGTCTAAAAATATGTCTATATCAAAAAGAAAAGCTTCTGAAGAAAATAATTTGAGCAGCAGTTACTAATGATGCAAGAAGGGACAAAATAAACGAAGTTTTTTAAATGTACAAAATGTTCTTGCTTATGAAGTAAAAAAACAGGAATAGTTTTGTAGTGAACAGCGCAGCTTTTAGTGATAATGACCAAAGAATCAAGAACTTAAAAACTGCTTTACTGTTTATGTAAACATAAAGACGTAATAATAGAGTCGACACAATTTATGACCAATAATCACGTCGGCACTTAACTGGTTCACATTTATTAGAACGGAATTTCAACATACAGAACATAGAACTAAAACTGTAGTTTCAGAAATGATTGCTTCCAAAACTGCAAGTAAAAATACATTCAAAAATCCGCTGAAAGGAATCTCTATCAAGGCTTCATCTAGCACAGAATGTTCCACTGAAGCAAGGTTATTTGTGTTAAACTAATTGAAGCAGTGGTCGGAAGTAGCGCGCTACAAGTAGCGAAACTACTGTAGTAGCTTCATTTTTTAGTAGTTTGTAGTGTAGCGCACTACTTTTTAAAAAAAGTAGTGTAGTGAGTAGCGCGATACAAAAATGTTGTAGTTTGTAGCGATTTCATAAAACTAAAAAAAAAAAAAACAGAAAGAAAAAAAAAAAGATTCAATCGCGTCTGACTGGCGCATATCGTACACGATTTCCTTTGCGAAAGCAGTGAGAAAAGTGAATCATACAAATTCGAGCTGACCTCAGGCATATCATTTTGACGCCATAAGTTCTATATGTTAGACGGCATTGGTTTCTTTGGCGTCACCATTTTCATATTCCGCCAATATTTGCATTGAATATAGTGTATGGCTGAGGAAGGAAAATTTATGAATGAGCGATAACTGAGTGTTAGTGTTTTATAGCAACCGGGAATGTCATGTAAATGAATGCTTTAGCGCTCAATGCTCAATTGGATTAGTCAAGTGGCTGGTACGTGGGACTCCATAAAGGAGATTTTAGACATCTTCAAAGTTCTTAACCTTTCTGCCATCCTTAAAATATTCAAACAGGTTTTGCCTGATTTAAAAAAACAAACGGATCCCATAAATAAACTTTGGACTATTTTTCAAGCTTTCGTGGAAAGCGATGAGTTATTCCAGCACCCTTAATGTCCCAGCAAATTCTCGCAGGCCTCGTGCTCTGCTAGCCTAGTATCAATGTCGAGGTGGGGTCTCTGGATCCGCTGTGGGTCCACTCTCCCCACTTCACAACTCGATTTATCTCTTATGCACTCTGGCTGGGAGCCTTTTGCTTTTCTATTTTATTTTATTTTATTTATTTTTTTTAATTCATTTTATTAATCCTATTTTAGTACTGTTTTGTTTTATTATTATTTTGAATTTGAAAAAAAAAAAAAAAAAAAAAAAAAAAAAAAAAAAAAAAAAAAAAAACAAAGGAAAATTTAAAACTATTTATTTGTACATGTATTTAAACCAACAAACAAAAAAAAAAAAAAGAAATTTGTACAACTATCTTTTTGAGAGGTAATTGATATTTTAACTTTTTTACTTAAATTTAAAATTTTTAGTGCCTAGGCCATTATTAGTCTGGTACTCTCGTAAGAGGAAGTCAACACCCTCGTGCATCCACGCAATCAATCCTGCGATGAACAATAGCCATGTCCCCATCCGGGGAAACCTTCAATAATAGCACACTGGAGGATGAGGGGCTGAGCCCCGGGTGCCTCAAGTTTCAAAATTTTATTTATTTCGTGAATTGGATTATTGTTCCAATGTCCACCAAACATGACAGCAATTTTAATAGAAGAGGATACAAATTTGATAGAAGATGACAATATCGAGCTGCCCTGGCCGGCGTATAATAAATACTTCACAGTTAGGGTCATTCCACGTCAAGTGATCCAAAATCTGAGAAAAATTTTACCTTACATTTTTGTATTTCTTTCACATTTGGCTCATCAATTGTACCCCTTGAGGTAATCAAAAGTCTCAATTTTTGGATTTTTATCTCTATTATTTTTTCATTTATGAGACTTTGAACTTTGAAAAAACCCTCGTTTTTCCATGGATAAGGGTACATAAAAGGGACCATAACTCGGCACCAAATATAGATAGAACGATTTGGTAAATGGAATTTTAAAGTACGTTAGTTGCCGCTTAATCTGATATGCAACATGACTAATTTGATAAAAATTTTCTTTTTCAAAAAATGAAATTTAAATTTCAAATTTAAATTTCTCGAAAAACATATAATGAATTTTTTTGAAAAAATTCTCAAAAATTCTTGTGTATTTCATCTATGTTTGTACAAATTTTTAGATTGGGATCTCAATGGGATCATATTTTTTTGAATTTTTGAATAAAACTGTATAGGAAAAAAATGATATTTTTTAGATTCTATTTATTTAAATACTAAGTTCTCTTGCTCGTGATGGTCTAAAAAGTAGTAAACAAACATGAATATGTTTAAAGTGAGCTGGCATGAGCTTATAGATTTGTCAGGTTCACCCCCCTACCCCTTTCTTCCCCGCACAACCACTCTTTTTTAATTCAAAACTGTTCAAAATGTTTAAAAAAAACAAAAACTCTTTGATACAAAATGAATAGTAAACTTATTTAAAGTGGGGAAATGGGTTTCCTTATAACTAGACGAAGTATCCCCTCCCCACCCAAATATACCATTCACACTATACTAATATGACGTCTAACCTGGGGATTGAGTTGAGGATTATTTTCACCCTAGGTATATATATTGTTTTTCAGACGAAGTGTTTCTTTTTCGATCCGAACTTCAAAGTGTACTTCCATTCAATATCTGAAATTTAACTTTATGATTCATTTCATCTTCTACCCCAGCACCAATCTTCAATTTTGAAGGGAGGAAATAAATGGGTCGCCCCAAGATCATAGCAAACAGCAAAATAGCACTGTTTCTCCTTGTTCTCATCGTTTTTTCTATTCTTTTCGCACAAAACTGAAAATAAATCAAAATATCAGATCATATGTCTGTGTCCCCATAACTATCTTTCCACATTATCTAGTGTGCAGCTGTTATTTAATTTTTTTAATTGTTTGTGTTCTTTTTCATTTTGTTGTAAAGGAAAGTAATGCAGCAAGATATATCTATATATATATATATTAAACAAACACTGCTTTTTTGAGCACAACCTCACATGTTGTTTAACTTCTTTACAGATTGCTCCCCCCCCCCTTACCCTACCTTTCCACTCCAAACTTTTATTTTTTTTATCATCCCGCCTAGCCCCATTTCAAAGCCTTAGTCTCTACTGATGTCTGGTAGTGTTTCAGTTTGTTCTGTTTGTTACTCTTTCCTATTAGCTCATGAGCTTTGTCCAATAAGAGAAAAGAAAGGCAGTGATGGGGACTGACATATAACGTGACACTTTAATTTCTTTTCAGTTTTGTGTAAAAATAATGGGAAAACATTATGAGAACAAGGGGAAACAGTGGCTATTTTGCTGTTTGCTATGATCTTGGGGCGACCCATTTATTCCCTCCCTTCAAAATTGAAGATTGGTGCTGGGGGAGGGGATGAAATGAACCATAAGTTTAAATTCAGATTTTGAATGGAAGTACACTTTGTGAAGTTCGGATTGAAAACGAAACACTTCGTCTGAAAAACAATATATACCTAGGGGGAAATAATCCTCAAATCAATCCCCAGGTGAGACGTAATATTAGTATAGCGTTAATGGTATATTTGGGTGGGGGAAGGGTTGTACTTTGCCTTGTTATAAGGAAGCCCATTTATCAACTTTAAACAAGTTTACTGTTCATTTTGTATCAAAGAAGCTTTTTTTAGCATTTTAAACAGTTTGGGGGGAAAATGGTTGGGTTAGGAAGGAAGGGAGGGGGAGCTAACCAATCTACAAGTTAATGTTAGCTCACTTACCTAGAGTAAAAATAATAGTCAATTCAATCCCCAGGTTAGATGTCATAATAGTACAGCGTTAATGGTATATTTGGGTGGAGGAGGGGGATACTTCGTCTAGTTATAAGGAAACTCATTTACCAACTTTAAAAAAGTTTAGTATTCATTTTGTATCAAAGAGTTTTTTTTTTAACATTTTGAACAGTTTTGAATTAAAAAAGAGTGGTTGTGCGGTGGAGGAAGGGGGAGGGGGTGAACCTGACAAATCTATAAGCTCATGCTAGCTCACTTTAAACATATTCATGTTTGTTCACTACTTTTTAGACCATCACAAGCAAGAGAACTTAGTATTTAAATAAATAGAATCTAAAAAATATCATTTTTTTCCTATACAGTTTTATTCAAAAATTCAAAAAAATATGATCCCACTGAGATCCCAATCTAAAAATTTGTACAAACATAGATGAAATACACAAAAATTTTTGAGAATTTTTTCAAAAAAATTAATTATATGTTTTTTGAGAAATTTAAATTTGAAATTTAAATTTCATTTTTTGAAAAAGAAAATTTTTATCAAATTAGTCATGTTGCATATCAAATTAAGCGGCAACTAACGTACTTTAAAATGCCATTTACCAAATCGTTCTATCTATATTTGGTGCCGAGTTATGGTCCCTTTTATGTACCCTTATCCATGGAAAAACGAGGGTTTTTCCAAAGTTCAAAGTCTTATAAATGAAAAAATAATAGAGATAAAAATCCAAAAATTGAGACTTTTGATTACCTCAAGGGGTACAATTGATGAGCCAAATGTGAAAGAAATACAAAAATGTAAGGTAAAAAATGTTGGATCACTTGACATGGTATGACCCGTTATTGAAATGATTTTCGTGCAAACTTTGCACTTTGAACAAAAAACTTTCTGTTTCTAAGTCATCCGCATACAATTTAAAACTGCATATTGAAGTAAGTTAAGCATTTTTAGTTATGTTTCACACTTCAGATAGCTTATTTATTAATATTTCATAATGAATACTAGTACCGTTTAGTATGTTTTTCATATTTCTTTAGTTATGCTTCTTTAGTGACGGAGTATTGAAAAATATTAAAATAATAAAAATAAATTATTAAATATTTTTGACATCATTTGACACAATTGGAAAAACGTTTTCATTTCATTTTATCGGTGGCGTATTAATAGGGATGGTGTTCAGACCGAGACCCAACTCCCCAAGGGCGTAGCCAGGACTCACGTTAGGGGGGTGCAAGCAGTGGCACCCCAATAGAAGGTTACTGTGACCTCCCAAAAAGTTCTTATCCGATACAAATTGGCTGATGAAATTTGAAAACAGTGAGACAGTATTGCAAGGCTGAACTTCATTTTATTTTATTTTTTTTTCTTTAATTAATTAATTTATTCATTTTTGTGATGCCTCACGTCTCTTTTGGTAGACATAGATAAGAATGCATTTTTTTAATCATTCAGTAAAGTTCTGAGTTTCATTCGGTAAATTAAAAATTTTCTCCTCAAAAACAGGCAAGCTTACTTATAATATTTCACCCTAAAATTTTTATTCTTCGCATACTCAGATTAAAAAAGTTGTTTTCATGCTAAAAGACAAATTTGGGTTTGGTACAAGGATCCGTGTTAGGTAAAGAATGAAGCTGATTTTCTGATGTGGCGCCAAGGACTTAAAACTTATTGGTGGGAGAGGAGGCGAAGGGGGGGGGGGGAGACTCTCAATGACCGAATGAAATTCCAAATTTCACCGAGTAATAAAATACGAACTTATTTGTCTGCATCAGCATGTTACAATGAAAAGCAGGAAAGGGGACAAAATCGTTTGTCAAAAAAAATAAATAAAATGGGAGGTCACAGTGACCTCCCATTGACTCTGATCTAGGGGGTGCAGCTGCACCCCCCTAGCTACGCCCTTGCCAACCCTCTTGAAACTCAAAATTAAATTCCTACAATGAAAATTCAATTTTTTTTCTCATATGTTTTTGAAAAGTAGCGAAGTAGCGACTACTTTTCAAAAGTAGTGTAGCGCGCTACATTAAAAAAAAAGTAGTTGTAGCTGTAGTTAACTACATTTATAAGAAAGTAGTTGTAGTTGTAGTTCGCTACAAAAAATATGTAGTTTTTCCAACCACTGAATTGAAGTAAGATGAAATAAGGAAGTAAATGGAACTCGAGATGTCATGAAAGTAATCTTACAGCTTTCGACAAGAATATTAGTAAACGATGAATAACCTTGAAAACAAACCAAAATTTAGTTTGCAAAAATGTAACCATGTAGTTTTGAAATTAACTCAGCACAATTCTAATCCTCTAGCGAAGAAAACTCAAGAAGTCAAACATTTGGGGAGAATCATTAGTGAAAATATACCAACATTTGAAACAATTTTCCTAAATAGAGCACAGGGGTCTTGAACCTTTGGTAAAGCAAAAAGTTAAGCATAATATCAAAAGAAAGAAGAACTACATGCTTGGCACTCATTAAATAACTTGAGCCTATGTGACTATTGACGTTTTGCATCTTATCTCCTATAATTGGGGAATGTTTATTAACTGCCGAATAAGTATCAATAGAAGTCAAATCACTCGTTTCACCAATTTCATGAGTTTAAGATAAAATTTGATAAGAAAAACTATTAAAACACCATTTGATAATAACTAGATGAGTATTAAAACTTATAATCTTTACTCCACGAATGCGATTTAAAAATCTCTTTTTTAGAATTTTCAATTAAATTTACAACACTAGGAGCAATAAAGTGTCGAAATGGTGGTCAAAAGAAGTTAAGACATTCACTTTAATTACTATTTTTTAAGAAAAATAAACTTTGGAAAAGGTATTTTTACTCAAAACAGTTAAATTGTCGCTGTATTTTAATAAGTTAATTTAGTTTTAATTTGATGAACCCATCTTAAGAATGAAAAGCTACATTAAGTAGGTGGCCGACTACTGGATAAATCATCCAAACTGCTTAGAACCAATGATCGGCCTACCATGGCCGACTATTGGAAATGCAGAAGAATTCTGTACCCAGTAGCCGGCCACCCCTTTAAAAAACAATCGAGTCTAACCAGGAATTCGCTCTTTCATTGAAACATTATGTTAGACATTCCATTAAGATAAAAATCACTCAAATTTACAGTAGAATTAAATTAATAAGTGTAATTGGCCATTTTAAGAAGCGTGTCCTCTTAGCTGAAAAATAAGCAGAATCGCAATCTTGGATGACGGGCACACCATTCAAAATGAAATGACTCATTACTCATTCAAAAAAAGTACCCAAAACTTAACTGCCACTGGTTGATGATTGAGGATAGGTACATGAATGTGTGAATGCGCCATATCTGATTTTGAATTAAAAATGTACTATTTATGAGGAGTTTTATGTCATTGTGGCCGACTACTGGAGACTGGCCGACTACTGGAGCACTTACCCTATATTTAATACACTCATGTTATTAGCAAACAGTTAACAATATTTCCATTCCTATCGAGAGTTAAAATGCCACCCATTTCCTATAAAATAATTATTATCCAGTAACTTGGGTGCCTTCTAGCTCTGTTTTTACTGTTTCTTCTGCGGAGAAACTATTAAAATATTTATTTAAAAATCATTATAAGAAATGGAAGAATTTTGGCAAATTACCGCCCGTTTTGCTTTTGTGCTGACTAAGGCAGGGATTCAAGTGAAACAGGCAATCGCAAATTACAATCGCGACTGGAAATGAATTACATTAGAACGTTTCTTGATAAAAACATCGTGACGTCAGCGTGACGTTTGCCTATGAAAAACGAGCTAGATAAAACGTCACAGCCTACTTGGCGAATAAGAGGAGATCGCCGAGTGCTTGTGAGCTCTTATTGGCTCCGCCCGTATTGACGTCATGCCAAGTTAAGTTGATGATAATGTAATTCATTTCCAGTAGCGATAGCAATTCGAAGCGATCGCAGTGCTGTTTCACTTGAATCCCTGCCTAAGGCCCCTATATAGACGGTCTATATAGCGGTCTATATATAGGTCTATATAGCGGCTCTAGTGCTGACTAGAGCCACTCCTTCTTTTTTTCTCCTAAATACGCCATCCCTTTGTACATATTCAACAATGTTAAATTTAACAAATTTCGGAATGACGTATGTAAAAATTTACAAACTAACCCACATGGGTGAATATTAAATTTTGGTATATACAGAAAAGAAAAAAAAAATGGCTAATAAATATTTTGATATAAGTGTAAAAAAAAAAGATAATAATAAAATAAAATAAATAATAATAAAAAAGAGCATAAAATAATAAAATAATTTTTAAAAAAATTGAAAAATAAAGGTAAATAAAGGAATAAATATATATAAGAAAAAAGGAAATAATTTGAAAAAGAAAATAAATTAATAAATAAAACAAATAAATAAAAAATATACATAAATGACTAAAAAACAAAAGAAAAAGGTGTAGTTAACATTATTAAAAAAATTAAAAAATAAATTAATTATAAAAATTAAATTATTTAAATAAAAATTAAAAAAAAATAAATAAATAGGGCCACTCCTGCCACCAACCCATTGGTATGACAGTGTGCATGTGCCATGTGCCAACCTAATTACAACTTTTTTTTTAAATTCCAATTTTAGGAGCCCCCCCCCCCCCTCCATATACGCCCGTTAGTGTGCAATCCGGAAAACTGCTCTGTTGCTTTTACAAAACTTAACAACATTTTAAGCACTGAAATAATAAACGCTCCATCACTACAAGAAAAGAAAAAATCGTCACACAATGGAAGCTTAAAATTGTGTCGAAAAGAAGCATTTGATTTCTGTCTGCGCAATTTAACAGTGTTGTACGTATATAAATGATGAATTGTTCTAAAAAAGAAGAGAAAAGGAAAATTGTGTAATGCCACTTTTCTTTATTGAAGTCTACATTTGTGCCAAAATGATTTATTACAT
Source organism: Uloborus plumipes (assembly GCA_038373865.1). Taxonomy (NCBI): domain Eukaryota; kingdom Metazoa; phylum Arthropoda; class Arachnida; order Araneae; family Uloboridae; genus Uloborus; species Uloborus plumipes. The sequence continues at coordinate 114,946 of JAXGGA010001917.1, forward strand.
TTCTTTCTGAGTTACTTAACTTCTGCCAGAAACTGTTCAGGAAAAAAAGAACATTTCATAACCCGTTGAAGTTTAAATTTCGGCAATTTCAGCAAGACCACGATTCCCAAACATTGTGAGCTCAGAGTAACTACATAAGAATTTTGGGGTTAAAACAACAAAAAACGCGTCTACTTATATGTAAATACATAAATTTATGAAATCCTGGAAGGGAATCGCCCCCCCCCCCAACTGATGGACCTGATGAGAGTCTTTTGCCAAGACTCATTAAAAATAATAAAATAAGTTAAAAAAAAATCAATTATGTGAAAATTTTGAAAAAGTACAGATACAAAAAAAGCTTTTGAGCTAAAATCGATAGTTCACGTTTTAAAATTAATAAAGATTATAAAAAAAAAAGAGTTGTAATTAAGTAGAAGCAGATGTGCTGATTATGAGGATTTGATCAACGATCAATGCAAGAAAAATAAATGCAAAGAAATTTATTGAACTCAAAATAAAATAAAGTTTACAAAATTAAAAAAATATATACATTAAAAATTTTGTATATTTTTTGTCTATAATTTTTGTTTACGGAAGTAAAGAATAGTTCGTTGTTTTAAAAGCCAATGTATTTTTGATACTTCACGTTTAGGATTTTAGTTTCCGTTTTAGGGGCGTGGTTTCTCGATATAATATCCTTTACCCCCTCCGGTCTGGAAAAATTGCAAATGCCAGTGCTATCTTGTTCTACACTGTACCATGAGGGAATTTATGGGAGGCATTAATTCCCTCAGTCAAATGTGGATAACTTAAGTAATGACAGCATACCTGCCGAAATCTTAAAATAAAAAATCATATTTTTTTCTGAAAATTCAGAAGAGTTCTGAGAAATGCAGAATGCTATTTTCTTGACGAGGAAAAAACACCATTCATTAAAAAGACATAAAAGGCTCACTGGTGAGCAAAGGAGGTGGTTACAATGACTGTTTTGAAACAAACGAAAATGAGTTATGCATTTAGTTACAAAAAGAAAAAATCTGGTATGGACCCCACACTACTTCTTTTTACGTGTAAATTTCTCAGTAGATGCCTCAATAGTTAAAATAGTGCTTGGAGTGAGCAAGACAACAATTCAAACATTTTCACCCCAAGTTTGCCACGAAACAATGCAAAAAAATATTTTACAATGATTAATTTTCTAAATATTGCCGATTTTAACATCATTCAGTGGATTTTTCGCAAAATATCGCCAATAGCGCCAAGTTGAACCCAAATTCAAAAAATAATTTTTTCTCCAAATTTTTTCTTGGCGATATATTTCCAAGCTGGCGTCAAACACTTGGCGACCAAAAGCTTGCCGACATATCGCCAGGTGGTCGTGCCAATTCATATCACTTGAGTCTGCATTGAAATTAACACTGAGGTAACCCCAAAAAAGAGGTAAAACACCCCCTTGGGAACATTCTAATGCAACCACAAGGGGAGGTGCACAACTAGACCATCTTCAGAGCCTACATACCAAGCTAGGAGCTTCTATGGCATATGGTTTTGAGTTATGCGACACACATACATACGTACATACAGACGTCACGAGAAAACTCGTCGTAATTTACTCGGGGGTGGTCGGAAAGGATTTTTCGGCTGGTTATATGTTGGTAGGTACATATGCACGTGCTGACAGTCGAAAAAACTATTCAACCTTCATTCGGGGGTGAGCAAAATCAAAATTTAGACCCAAATTTGAGTGAATTTTTTTTTCGCGATCACAATACTTCCTTTACTACGTAAAAGGAAGTAAAAATCATTTCACAAATTGAATCGGTCAGAGCAAAAAAAATCTGTCACAAAAATTCGAAAATTCATTTCTCATGGAAACGAGCTGTGGGAGGCAAGATGCATGTTGATATCAAAAATCACGTCAGTCAGGGGTTACTAATTTGACATATTTGAATGTTGACCGTAGAAACAATGCAAGAATTAAGACGTTTTTTCTCTCTCTTGAACAACTTGAAGTTCTTAACCGACGTTGATTTTGCACTCACCGATTCAATTAAGAGATATAAAATAAAAAAGAAAAGCGGCTATCAGAAAGATCTACTTGTTATTATATTTTATTCCTTTTCTTCTGAGAATGTTTATTTAAATTTTTCGCAATTTCGAAACAAAGCATTGTCAATACAAAGCAATATTGCACAATCCATAGATGCTTCAAGAATGTGGTTGCATAGAATGCTTTCCTGACGGACAAGGACTTATCCTTGCTGCAGGAACTAGCCCAGAGACCCAACTCACACACACAAGACACATCTCGAATGCCCAAGCATTACTGCAGCGATCTTGAACTCGGTTTGCTACCAGGATAGAGAACTCCTGCAAGATGACCCTCCTCACAGTCCCTGAGGGCACACGAAATTAGCCGGCTACGGTCCCCCTCGGACCTTCGACAAATATTTAGGCAGCATACGAATCCGAACACGACATCATCATCACTCATCAACACATCAATACAAAGCGAAATTTTATTGGGTAGAGCTTTAATCATTTTCCAACGTAAAGTAATCGGTTAAAGTTTTAATGAGCTCTAGGAAAAATTATTGGAGCTGCCCTCTCCTCTACTCTCTTTTCTTTTCTTTACTGATGGTGCTGTGTGTTGAGAGCGAGAGAGAGTTAAAAAAAAAATTAGAGAGAAGAGAGAGAGAAACGGGGCGCAACAAAGAGACGACAGAAAAAAATAATAAGTCCGAAACCCGCCTCTAACAGCAAACCCGGGGCCATAGCAATTCTCACGGTAGTAGCCAAACCTTTTAATTGGTCCCGAACTGAAGGGCCCTCTATGTTCAATAATGCCATTTTATATTACGCTTGTTAACGATCTCCAAATGCCTCGAGAAATCGGCTATCGCTAGGCGATCCAAATAAGGAGGTCAAGAATTCCACTTTCAGACAAATTTTATTGGAAGGGAATTTTTTTTATTTTGAACATGAACCTAAGAATCTATTCTTTCTGGTTTTATAAGTTTCCGGTAGCGTTTTCGGTGAAAAAAAGTAGCGGGCGCGCGCGCGTAAGGAGGGCAGAAGGACGAGATTTGATGCCTGGGGGTGGATGTCCATGACAGGGGGCGGCCGCGCGAGGCGGGGTCGCGTTAAGGGCACGCCGGCGTGGCGACTACACACACACACTAAACACAAGGGTCACGTTGTCTATCTTGAGGTGTAGGTGAGATGCGTTAATTTGACCTCGAGGTTTTGCAATGTTAAAACTTGCAGTTGCTATTACAGAAGACGGGCCATGTTCACGATTTGACCAGGGGGGGGGGGAGGGAGCAAAGTAGTGAAAAACAGCAACGGAAGTCTAGTTCCTCGGAAGGAAAAACAGCCTAATACCAACGCACATTTTGTATAATACCTTAGATTTCTCAAGCCAGTGTGCAAGGGAGGGGCAATGGTACCCACCCCCCTGCCCGCCCCCCCCCCCCTAAATGACGTGCCTGTTGGCTATATCCTTTTGTTATAATCCAGCTGTCACAAATTTCAGAAAAATTGCTGTTTGATAAAAACTGCTAGTTTTTCGTTGAATTGCTAAACAGAATAAACTAATTAGTATTAAAAAATAATGATCTGCACCAAATCGTAAAAACTGGCCTATTTTCATAAACATTACGAAAAATCAAACAAAAATTTGCTGGAAGGTAAATAATTAAAACTATTGTTTGCTTTAAAAAAGACACCCCCCCCCCCCCCATCCACTACTTGTCCACGAACTCCGTCTTAAACCCGCCCATGCACGGTACCTGTCTGCACAGAAAATAAAATTATAACAACTGCTTTAAGATTTACATATGAGAACTGTATTCAAATGCTTCGGGGTTCTTCCTCCTGTTTTGCTACTTAATCTGTTTTTCGATGTCTTCGTTGCTTTGTCGGATGCTCTTTCACCCATGAATTCAACCATTTAAGAATTTCTGATTTGAATGTTTCTGCAGGTTATGGGGAATATGTTTCCAAGATAGTAGACTGTAATTTTTTTAAATTAAATAATGATGCTTTTGAATTGAATTGCATATTCGACAAGTTTTTCCCCCTAGTACAGTTTTCTTCTCTTTTATTGGATAAAATTTCGCAAAAGCTCAAAAAAAAAAAAAAAATCAAAGTGTTTGAAGAAATTCAACGTAAATAAGACTCAAATGCAAAAAAACAATCAAGCTATTTCAAACCATAGCTCTAAATTCTTGCATTGATGGCAGTGTGGCAAAAAATGATGGGGGAGGAAGGGGAGGGGGGGGGGGCTGTCTTCTGAAATATTTGGTCTGCTCTTGTAAAAATAATGCAATTTAAAGCAAATTTTTTCAAAACGTCTTTTTTCCATTAAAAAAATTAAATAAATAAACAAATAAAATAAATAAATGAAAAATCAATAAAATATGGGAAAATAGAACAAATGAATAAATGACTGCCTCTTAAATTTCCCTTCTGTCTGCCATTACTTGTGGTTTAACTGGTTGCACGATGCTCTGTAAACAGCTTTTTTTTTATCCAGACCAGGAGCCGAGCAACCCCCAACCCAGCACAGCAGCCCCCCCCCCCCTAGACGGTCATTGAGGGTGTTGGAGAGGGGGCTCTATTGGCCTCATTGCTTTTGGAAATTAATGTACGCACATGTAAGTGGATGGGGGGGGGGGGGCTGTCTGCTCTTCGGAAAAACGTTCGTTAAGTATATACCCCTTAGAAAATTCGAAATAATGGGTTTGTCCCAGAGGTATTTATTTGTAACCGAGCTCAGATGACATAGAACCCAATCCAACTCTACTGACAGGCCAACACTTCCCTGGGTGAGAGCAAGGGGCTCATCGAAACTGCGAAACATGTGCATGCAGTTTTTATCTCAAATTTAGGACTAATTAGCACTAGGTGACCCGTGCGGAATTCCGCAAAAAAAAAAAAAAAAAAAAAAAAAAACCCTCTAAACTTAAAATTTAATACGACAATTTTTATTGGCTTCATTTGCACAACATCGCCATCTACTGCCGTCGTTCTGACAACTTTTCAAAGAGATCAAAGACACGTTCACTTTTACAACTACTACAAAAGTGATACCCTATATTAAAATCAAATACCCAAGGCTACTACTAAACTAAATACTAACGTTATCGCAAAACTACCATAGTATTTTGAAACAATAAAAGTTACAATTAAGGTTTACCGAGCTAAGCCTTGGCTTGAAATGTCGCATTTAAAATTGATTTGAACAACAATGTAACGATTTTAACAGTTGAGCAAAAAATTTTAACTTTTTCAAACTTCAATCGCTTATAAGTCGCTTAAACGTGGATTTTCGAGATTCTCGTTACGCGGCGCTAGCGGAGAAACGTTCTAAAGAACGCATTTTTTTTAATCTTTCGAATGAAATCAAAATGGAGACTGATACGACAATTATTTCGCTAGATAGAGTCAATTTTGTGCCCAAAAATTGAAGTTCGAATAAAAAACGAACCGACACTTTTTAGAGGGAGGGTCTAATTTTCGTCAATAGCCCGCGGGATAAGCTTCAAAATCATAAATTTTCTTGCAATTCGATAAAGAAATGAGCGAGTTTCGACCGGGTATAGGATTCGGCTTAGAGAAATAATATATGGAGATATCAGTGCATACTTATCTGCAAAGGACTGGAATCGAATATATTAATATTCAAGGAAGATATGAATAGAATACAGCTTGCATACTATTCATGTCAATTTCATCAGCCAATTGCATCGATGACTTGAGTCAGTGACCTCTTGGGGTCCACTTGCACCCCCAAGGAGTCTGTAGCTTGTACTGACATTTTTGTATCATAGAACTGACACTTAAATAGTAACACATCTCAAGCTTCTCTACATCTGAATTTATATAATACCGAATGTATTATCTTACTACTATTATATATGCGAAAGTTTGTATGGATGGATGGATGGATGTATGGATGGATGTATGGATGGATGTATGTTTGTTCCTCTTTCACGCAAAAACTACTGAATGGATTTTGATGAAACTTTTACCATAATGTAGCATATACATCAGAATAACACATAGGCTATAATTTATAACGATATTCAAAAAAGTTCGATCGGTAGCGTCTTTTTCATTCCAATTTAAGGTACATATTTCTCATAAATCAAAAGGCATTGACCAAACTAACTCAGTATTTAGTGTATCATCTCAACTCCCTGTCGAAAGCTAAAATTGCGGGCATCATTTCTTCTTTCCGTATTTAATGTCCAAGGCTTTTCTCAAGTCAAATCATGAAGGTTTTTTTTCCAGCTTCATGGGGAATATCCAGGCTTTTACCATGATTTGTATTTAAAACGTTTTGTAGTCTTAGTTGTGTAAGTAGAATATTTATCCTTAAGCAATGTGTTTTTTAATGTGCATTGCTGCGTGAAAATATTATTTTTTTAGAATAAATTGTATTCCTTTGTTAGTAAATTGTTGACTGTATCAATTATTTTCACAAGTTTCGTGAATTTGTCGGTCCTGCTTAATCGTCTAACGGATAAACGAATAAAATATCCTGGAACTAGATATTTCCCATGCCATAGACGCAATGCTAAAGATTCCGCTTAATCGAATTCTCCGCTTAATCAAATAATATTTCTTGGAACCGACAGTATTCGTTTGAGCGGGGCCGACAGTATGTGTTTTAGTGTTTTAGAGTATCGGTAATGTAATCGCTTGAAGAGATTGGCAACTAATAAATGGATTAGGTTCAGTATTTTCCACTTTAATGGAACTTTAAATACAATTTTACAGTATTTTTAAAAATTTGTTGGCGTTGATTGGGCGGTACTTACAATTGGTCACTTAGAATACAATCGAACAGGTATCTTGCCGAATTTGTTGCAAAAATATTATAATAACTAAGATTATGGGTAATGTTTTCCACTGACGCCAGTTCTGGCGCCAAAGACTATGTAATAATACTTTACTTCTTACGATATAACTAAAATAAAACGATTGTTGTCTGATATTTGTAGACTGCGCCAAAATCTTAATCATCGAAATAATACTCCCACAGTTGAAGAAAAGTTGTTTTTTTTTTTTTTTTTTTTTTTTTGGCCGATTCCGTACGTTGTCATTAAAAAACTTTTGAAACTTACGTCAAAGCAGAAAGTAATCCGCATACGAAATTAATCAGACCCCAAAACTAAAATTACCATTAATTTGTGTTTTTCGCACAAATAATTGTCAAATGCTCCCTACTAATTTCGAAATCACTTAGGACAAAAACTTTTAGCGTCATTTCATGGTCAGCAATATTTTCTTAGCATTAAATGACAATTTTTCTTTGACAAAAATTACTGGCTTAATAATACCTAAGCATATTTGCATAAAGTAGGGAGGGGAGAAAAATTATCCTAGGTATCCCAAAACAGTTACCGCAAATTTAGCGACATTTTAAATCGTCAAAGCGGTACGTTTTGAGTTTTTTTAGTTTGGGGAAAAAAAGCGATTATAAATTGTTTCTCAATATTTTTACTAGCCCAGGCAACGCCGGGTATTTTTGCTAGTATTAAATATTTCTCATTTATGCAAAATTTATTTTACACTTTGCCGCAAGGAAACGTAAAGCAATTCAAAAAATATTAAATTATGACAACATCAAAGCAATGCCTTTTTTTTTTTTTCATTTTCTTTCTTTTTGTAAAAGTGACCTTTGAACCTGCTAAAAAAAGAAACAAAAAATAACCACTAAATCAAAATATTTAGCTCTCCTTATCTTTTTCGTAGGAAAAGTGAACCGAGCTTTCCGCACTTCCTCCCTATTCAAAAAGTTGAAGGAGCAAATATTTGAATTTTAAAACAAACTGTTGTTCTCAGGAGTGCTATTTTTTTAACTGTGTTTTTCAATACATCGTAGAACGTAAATTTTATATATTATACAAATTTAAAAAAAAAGCTAAAAATTCAAAAGTTAAAAGGAGAAAAACTTTTTTCTTTTGTATTTTCCTTATCTTTTTTTTTTCTAAAAGGATAACTAAATATTTTAAACGCGTGAATTTTAAAAAATTCTTCAAATTAATGCTCATGAAGAATTGGTTTAAAGTCCAGAGTTTTCTCCTCTTTTTTTTTTAAATAACAGGAAGGGCGGACTAGTCGATATAGATTTTCAAAATTATTTCTGGAAATTTTATTTCGTTTATTAAATCGAAAGTATGTATGAAAAGTTGCTTCTTTTAAAATCGAGGTAAATCCTGCGGTATTCGTTTGTGCACCAATAACAAACATGTGCGCGTCGACAGTCAAATGCCAAAACTTACTTAAGTTGGAATAGGAAGAAAAAATATTTATAAAATCAAACATTCTCTTCCAAAGAAAGATACTGCCAACAATTTATAAATTTCTAATTTTGAGCAATATAATCCAATTATTTTTTTTTTTTCGAAATTTTTCAAAAGTAACGACGAACGTCGAGAACAAGGACGCGCTACGTTCCGCGCCAAACTCGTGTATGCAGCGGAAAACACAGAAAATACAGCCGCCGCAATGCAGGTACAACTTAACCAATCATACATTGCCATAGAGACGGCTGCGAGCTGCGCGCCCAAATGGCGCAACATTCTCAGATCTTTACGCTGCCGGAAAATAGTCCGCGTAATCGAATGTACTATAAAACTCAACGGCAGCTTTCAGAATTTTCGTTATTTGCTGATTCGAGTAGTTAGGTACATAGTGTGTTCTAGCATCCCTGATTTGCGCGTTTTTTCGCAAAGAACTGGAGTCGTGGATTAATACATTTTCGAACAGCGCTCGAAACTCGTTCCATGTTTTGTCATTGCTTTCACTAGCAGCAGAGCGGTTTATCTAGTGCGAATTGTTCCGTGTCCGTTGTTTGCGTTCACCGGTTGCTGTAGATTTGTGTTGTGTTGCTGTTCTGTTTAATTTTCGTAAATAAATTAAAATGGTAAGTTGCACTTTCTTTCCCCCTTCATTTAATGCGTGATATAGACCATTAAATACAAAAATTGCAGAATTTCTGCATGTTCTGCCGAGATATTGAATTTTGTTAAATGTCCATGTGTTCGTTTTGCTAAAAATATCTATTAGCTCAGTTTTATTGATGCTATTCTTAATCAAGTCAAAGCGGTTTTCTTTTGAGGAAGTTTATTCTTTTCCGGAAATGGTTCATTTCATAAAATATTATGTTTTCAAATGGTTCTCAACTGTTTAATTGCCAAGTTTTTTGTTTTTTGTATGGCAAGACAATGTTGGAAAAATGCATGCATTTTCACATCTATCCCCTTTAATTTCTGTTAATGTATCCATTCGTAAATATGCCGCCCTTGAGTTGCACAAGACCCGCCCACCAAAGGAGTTATGACCGCAATGAGCATTTAAATATTTAGCCGGGAAATACGTCATTTAAATATCCACGCGGTACTTTTGGTCAGCAGTCTCTGTTGTTTTCTCCCCTTTTTCAATTGATAATAATCTGCTCTGTATACTTAAACAACTTCACGTTATGTTTTTTGATATTTAATTCTGAGATGTTAAAACAATTTAATTTGCATTGCATGATTGCATAAAGTGTCAATCGAGGTTTGCTTTGTGAATATCCTTGACCTTTTGTAACTGAAGTTTTTTCGTTCTCGGTTTTGATATTACTCCTGCAAATTTATAAAACATATCTATAAATTTGCGAACGATAAAGTAATAAAGTAGTACGTTTTATGTTTACTTATTTCGAAGTATAGGATTTGTGCCTAAGAATTAAGTACCTACCAAGAACGTCTTTATTTCTTCTAATTAAGATAAGAACCCTGAACTTGTTATAACCTTCAGCTATTTACGTGAAAATGAAATACTTAGTGATAAAAACCAATAACCTAGCTTATTATTAGAAGGTAGGATAATGTCAAGTTTTCTTCGTTTTTCTCATTTAACTGTAATTTAACTTTCCATCCAACTAAAATGTGTTGAAATTTGAGCAATTTACGTTAATTGAACACTTGGATTATGAAGTATTAAGTTTAAACCTTCAAATTAAACATCTAAGTTTTATTGAATGTCTAAATATTCAGCAGTGTTTCTCTTGCTTCCAATGAAAATTCTAATTTAATTTCAGATTGTATATAATCTTCTATCTTAATGTGTCAAATAATAGATTTAATGCTTAATAGCTATGTCTAGCGATTCTAATAGTTAGAAAAAAGAATTTAGAGGATACAAATTCCCTTACCCTTCTAGTGTACTTTAGAGACAGATGAAATATTTTTGAGGGTGGGAGAGAATCTGTAAAAATTTAACTTTCGAGAATGATTTGTTTTTGCGATAATGGAAAATTTCCAAGGGGGAAATTATAGGGTGCATTGAGAGCTGCAAAAAAAGTAGGATGTATTTCTTTCCTTAAAATGCCTTAGGAGGAATACACCCAATGTCAAAAAAATGAAGAATTAAGTGTTCAAAAAAATATTAATACTACAAAATCTTTAGTACACATGCATTTAATGAAAAAATAAGAGCCTGTCATATGACAGCTATATATAAGCTATTAGCTCGACTAGCTACTCATATTAGCTCGATTTTTCATTAAGATTTGCTAATTATCCTTATCATGGTTGATTGTTAAAATGTAAGTAGTTTGTACCTAATCTTCACGCTCTTTACCAGCTGACTTATGCAGTTTTTAGCCAGTATTATATGTGAGCTTAGTATTTATCTCAAAAAAATTTTGTAGGGCACTCTGCCCTGTCCTTTTTAAGATAACATCCACTGTGTCCTGTCCTTTTTGTATATTTCTCATGAGCCCTTCTTATCCCTAAAGTTTTAAAATCTTTTATCGCAGACACAAACCAAGCTGGGCTTTGAAACATAACTTTATCCATTTCCTTCATCCCCTAAAAAGTTAATTGAATTAAAAATCTGAATTTTCTCAGGTGTCTGGCATATTTGTTTCTCCTGGTAAGGTTGCATGTTCATATCATGTCTTCACCAATATGTGGCTTACGTGTATGTGTTCCTAGTGGGACCAGAACCAGAGACCATTATAATGGTAACCAGGGCTCGAAAATTATATTGCCCGACATGCCCGGGGCATGTAAAATTTCTGATCGGGCATGAATCTTCAACCCTTACATGCCCAGCTGGCCATGTAATTTTACAATCAAATATTTCTTTCCTAAATTTTATTATTTCGTGTTTTTGAAAAAAATTACCATGTATGTTAAGATTGAAATAATTCTTAATTCAGATACAAAACTGCAAATTTAATATTTTTTCTGTTTAACATGTTGACTGCCCAAGTAGGAGATGATAATTTGTAGTATATCCTTTTAGCTGACAGAATAGAATTTGAGTTAGCTTATATGTGATTTGCTATTTTCCTCCAGATTAGAATTTGTCTTTTACAATGACATTAATATTGATATTTGACTTCTGAGGAGATGAAAGTAAAGCTAATTGACAGATATATTGTATTTAGCCCATCTCATATGCTACGTATGTCTTGTAGCTTGGCAATCAACGTCTTAACACTGTACGACAAATTCAAATGTTTTTATTTATAAACAACAAAAATAGAACTGGGCAGGTAAAAATTTTATTCGGGCATGTACTTTTTAGACAAACATGCCCGGCAGGGCATGTAAAATTTTAAAGATTTTTCGAGCCCTGATGGTAACCCAGAACTTTGCTGTTAAACCAACAAGACTTAATGGCTTGGGCAGAGTTGGATTACGTGCTCTGACGTATTTCACAAAATCGAACGTTACAAAGCTTTTTTATCGGGGGGGGGGGGGGAGGCAAATGCTTGTTTTGTATGCATCCACATAATATACAAAAAGGTACCTTATCTCTAATATTTTTATCAAAAGTGCCCCTTTTATCTAGAAATACCCTCTGCCTTTTGGTGTTCATTTCTTATCACCAGACTCAATTTCATTTTTTGATACATGTGTCAAATAACATATCAACTTGTATGCAAATACTTTCGGTGCCGCTTAATTGGGTTATGGATGAACGAATACCCTGCTGATATAAATAAAACAGCCCAGAACTGAATATTTCTAATGCTACAGAGGCAATGTTAAAGATCCCCACTTAAACTAATAATATTCCTCGGAACCGGCAGCATTAGTTTAAGTGGGGTCGCCTGTATATTTTTTCTTGAGGAACATTTTTTCACTTTCTGAAATATTTTCTCATTGGATTTAATTCAGCCACTTAATTTTCTAACTTCACGGACACCCGATTGACATAGTAACCTATCGGGAAAAAATCATTCATTAAAGGGCTTTTATCCTGTAACAGGCGTAGCATTTTTCCATCTGTAACGGATTTATCTTACTTAATGCAATCCTGCCCTGTCAAACTCAAGTTGAATGTCAGATACATGAAAACGCAGACCTTGCAAAAGGTTTGCAATCTTAAAATTGCATTCCTGAGAAACCAGGGGACGGTGTAGAGGTATGAATGTATGAATAACAATTGTTCTACATGTGTACGTTCACTAACTTTTGAAATAGTTTTATAAATCTGTTGCAAATGAAGATTAGACTAGAATGGTGTTCTAGAAATCCTGTATGCAGAAAATATCTATGAGCAAAGGAAATGGTATCAGTGGGAGAAAATTGGTAAAAACATTCGCTTAAGTAGCAAAATAATGCATGAAGGCACATAGTGGGAGATAGCAGTAAAGTCCTTAATTCTTGTTCCACTCTTATACGAAAGAAACCAATGTTTGTATACTTGGAGGGTTAAAAGATCAAAATAAATATTCTACGAGATCCACTAGAGCTTAGGCTCAAATAAGGTTTTCAGAAATTGTATTGCATACCAGAAAGATGTGTAAAGTGTCCATTAGACAAATGATCCTGTTCCCAAGCTTTACAGTTGCAATCTTGCATCAAATTATAATGAAATCATGTATGATATGTTCACGTTACATGCAGCATGATAAATACATAATGCATATTTTCTTCAAAAATCCTTTAGATGTTGTCTTTTTAAACAATTGTCCTTTCCACTTCTATGGATAAAACGACCGTTGCACGAAATTGGGTGTTTTCTGGAAGACCTTGCTTTTGTTGGAACTAAAGCAAGTAGTTGTATCGTAAGTAACGTCAAAAGTTTTGTCAAATGTGCAAACACTGCATGCAGGGCAACAGCAGTCATCTTTATTCAAAAATGTTACGCTCTCGCACCAGTGGATAAACTTGAATAAAGATAGTTTGATATCCATGAAATGCCTTCAACTTATTTAGTACATTGTAATAAGATTGCAGGCAAGTATTGCATGAAATATTCTTATATGTCAAACAGCTAACAAATGATAAAACTTTTAACTTAAAAGCTAGAAAATCTGAAGCCACATAAACTGAATTGGAACTCATACGGAGATATCAATATTTGATGGCAATCCAAACCCTTCAGGTGTACATGTAATCTTTTAACCTTTAGTAAAAACGAAATATGTAGTATTGTGCTTCCGAAACCTTCATTAGACAGATTACTTAATCCAGCGTAACTTGCAATGATATACAAGTAATTCGTACTAAATATACTTATTTAAAAAAGTTCCACTCTTAGAATTTGTTTAAAGTAATCTGTAATAACAATCTGAAAGCTTTAGAATAAAATGTAAGTTATTTGAACTCTAGTAACTCAGAACTGATATGTCAGTTACATTTTTGTGATACGTTTGTTACGACACATGCGCACACAAATTGGCAATTTACCTCTTTTTTAAATTTATCAAAATTTTGTAAAGCTATGTGTTTTTATCACTCTGATTAAAATGAATTTCTAAAATTTTTTGCATACATAGTTTCAGAAATGTTTTGAGGTGTTTCTAAAGGCACATCTCTTATTTGAGAGATAAGTCGTTGACGGCTTACGGAGTTAAAAAATTATAAAAAGTATTGTTTTTGAAAAATTACAAAACTTAATTGCATAATATATAAGTAGTCTATTTACTTTATAAAGTGCATGCAGTGAAACAAGGATTTTGTGTGTTTGTGGTCTTTGGAGAGTGTTAAAGCTTCAAATAAGTCTGTTAGGGTGGAATTGCGCTTATTTGTCTTGTCAAAAATCAAGCCTTGCTCCTTTCAAAACAAGGTTATCACTATAGAAAAGATTCTTCACAAATATGGAAGACTATGGAGTTTTAAAGTGTTACCAAAATCGTTAATTTGAGGGGATAAACAAATGGTTTTTATAAGTTTTTTATAATATCAAATATTGTTGCGATAAAATTTTCCATATGTGATTAGAGGGTAGTAATGTAGGAGGCTAGGCTCTTATTTTTTGTGCTTGAGAATTTTCCTACCTTTTGCGCATCTTTATTGATCGTGGAATCACTTGGATTCATCCAAAATCTTTCTCTTGAAGCAGGCCGGGTGGGTAAAAAGAAACTGTCTTCACGATAGCTCTCTCACAACTCTTTAGCTTTCAACAATTTCATTAGGTGACACAATCTGTATCTAGCCCTAACATCGCACATGCTAACAATGTCAGTGCTCTTGATGATGTAAATTAGAGAAGATCCAAGTAGCTGACATACTGTCAGCCCCGCTTAATCGGGCAAGAGAAACGAATACCCCACTTATACGAATAAAACAAATGCCACAGAAGCAATGCTAAAGATCCCCACTTCACCGAATAATTTCTAGAAACTGACAGTATCTGTTGATAAACATGAACCGTGCTTGTCAATTGTTATTCATTTTCTTTTTGTGAAAAGTCTATTTGCAAAAGAGTTGCGGAAAAATGTTCCTTATTTTTCTCCAAAAATTAAATAAATATGCAGGAGATCAAATAGCGAACCTTTATATATTTTCAAACTTATTTGTGCATTTTTTTTTCTTTAAGAATGAATGTTCTTACTGCAATAGTATCTTGTAAATTTAACTGGGGGGGGGGGGTTGCTTGTGTTCTGATTATATACCAGAATTCCTGTATTTTTAATCTTGCTTTTGTGGTGTATAATTATGTATTTAAATATTTGGGATCTTCGATTCAAAAACAGATCCCCCTCAAGTTTCTCTTTAAAACTTGAAATTATTTTTCATGAGCTCTCAATCCTCCTTTCCTCCAATTTTGAGTTGACTGGGAGCATGGCAGTTAGTTTGAAATTATTGGTGGGTAAAATTCATTAAAGTTATGCAGCACTGTTTCTTATTCTAGAAACGCTTAAAATAATTTTAATTGAATAATTTGTCTTCTAATTTGATCTATTAAAAATTCGTCAATCATAAATATGTAAAATGGCCAATTGTAAATTGTTGAATTGAAGTATCTTTATTTGAAATGAACAAATGTTTAAGAAATTATTTTTTGTTATTTTTTACGATATTATATCTTTATTTTTTATTTCAGGCTGATCAACTTACAGAAGAACAAATAGCTGGTAAAGATTCATATTTTAATATGTTTAAACATGGAGTTTTTTTGCTTTAATTCGTATATATTTGTTTTGTTAAATTACTGAATGTACATGCTTGGATATTATGTACAAATCATACTATTTACTGATTATTGTCATATTCTTACCCTTGATAAAACAAAATCTTATTAGTCACTCAATTATATTATGATAGTGTCTAACTAACCACATTTTAAGAAAAAAAAGTACAATCTAGAAAGGACTAGAGATAAGTGCATTCAAAATTCAGGAAATTAGAAATATGAATAAAACTAAAATTTTATGAAGTTTTGAAGATATCTAGCATATTTCTGGCTTGGTTAAAAAAATAGTTCTGTAAACATTGTTAAGATTTTACTGTTTAAGAAAGATTATTTTTAGCCTTTTCTGATTTTATTTTTAAATACTCTTAATCCTAGATTAAAATCCCATGATTAAATTTCTGATTTTGATGAACTGCTAGCATTTATCAAAATTTTAACGTACTTTTAGTTTGTGTGAACAAATACTAGATTCTCCCCCTCCTTCCCCCCTTAATATTATAGAAACTGAAGTTATATAATGTTTATGGAAATTTTTCCACAGTATCTTAATTCTTTTTACAGATGTTTTTTTCAATCTTTGTACTTGGGCTTTCTCTTTATGTTTAAATTATGAGCTGTTTCAGATAATTTAACAAAACTATGGCCTAGAGATAAGGATAAGACATCTATTTACAATCTATATATTAAGATAATTTTTTTTTTATAATTGAAACAAAATTAAATTTAAAGAAAAATAGGATTTTAGTTATAAAAATGTAATTCTGCTAGAAACTTTTGACTAATCAATGATGGCGACATCTATTACCTTAGGAAAAGTTTTCTGTGAACTAAAAATTGGGAAGGGGGTATGCCCCCATCTGAGCAGGGCTCGAAAAATCTTTAAAATTTTACATGCCCTGCCGGGCATGTTTGTCTAAAAAGTACATGCCCAAATAACATTTTTACCTGCCCAGTTTTATTTTTGCTGTTTATAAATAAAAACATTTGAATTTGTCGTACAGTGTTAAGACGTTGACTGCCAATCTACAAAACATACGTAGCAAATGAGCTGGGCTAAATACAATGTACCTGTCAATTAGCTTTACTTTCATCTCCTCGGAAGTAAAATTTCCATATTAATGTCATTGTAAAAGACAAATTGTAATCTGGAGGAAAACAGCAAATCACATATAAGCTAACTCAAATTCTATTCTGTCAGCTAAAAGGATACACTACAAATTATCATCTCCTACTTGGGCAGTCAACATGTTAAACAGACAAAATATTAAATTTGCAGTTTTGTATCTGAATTAAGAATTATTTCAATCTTAACATATATGGTAATTTTTTTCAAAAATACGAAATAACAAAGTTTAGGAAAGAAATATTTGATCGTAAAATTACATGGCCAGCTGGGCATGTAAGGGTTGAAGATTCATGCCCGATCAAAAATTTTACATGCCCTGGGCATGTCGGGCAATATAATTTTCGAGCCCTGCATCTGAGCATATACCCTTTTTTAGAAGATATGTTTGTACCCCTTAAAACCATTCTATAACATCAGATAACAATTTTTTTTAAGCACTGCAAAAATTGTCAACTTTATCTGTTTTGTTTTTTTCCTCTTAATTTCTCCTTTTTTAGACTTCGAAAGGTACACAAATGAAAATGCTAAGTTAATTTTCATTAATTTTAATATTGCAGCCTAAATTGGTGTCTCTATAGTAGCTATATCGGATTAATTAGCTCAATATAAATCGTTATAGCAGAAGAAAAATGTATCGAAACATTAAGTCAAATACTAGCGACTCATTCTTGTTTAGTTTTGTGTATGTCATTCTGTACAGAGCAGAGCATATCCAATACAAGTCTGAGTGCTTAATTTTCCCCATTTTATATACCTCCCGGATGAATGTTCAGTAATTTTCTTCCTGTATGTACAAGTACCTTCATCCAGTGTTAGGAAACGGCTGGTCGTAGTTGCATTTTGCAACGAAAATTTTTGATGCCTAGATTTTCAACAATAAGTGCCAAATTTGATGTTTAAAGATCACAAAACTTTTATTTCCATTCATAGTGATTGACTCGAAAAATAAATTTGAAATTAACTTTAAAATGCCATCAGTTTTGTATTAAAAAATTACAGTATACAGTGAATTTGCGATAACTCGAAGTCCGATACCTCGAATATGATAAATCTATTTTTTTTTATTTGGTCCCGATCCCTTCTTTGATTCCATGTTAATTTTCCTCCATATCTCGAACTTTACTTCTCTTAACCAGGGTTGGCAAGTTTTTGACAGTCGGAGGTTTTATCCGGTTTTAACCGTGGTTTTTACCGTCATGTCAAAAATCACTTTTTGACATGGTTTTTGACATAAGTGTCAAAAACCTAAATTTCTGTCCAAAACTAACATGTTTGGATTTGATATTGAAAATCAAAATACATTTTCAAATGAATTTGACAATTTCTGATTTCAGACACTGAAGTAAACTTTTGGAGTTTTAGGTTATTAAAATAAAGTGTAATAAGCAATCCTAATCATAATTGAAGGGCTTGGGAGTAAATAATGGTAACTAGCTTTTTAAAAAATCAAATATATGGCTTTTGAATATGACTTTATTGCTCCGAGGGATCACTGTAACAGATTTTTTATTTTAAAAATGAAGTGGGTACATTAACCCCTTAACTGCCGCAGGCGTATATATAGGCCTTGTTGAACAGATGTATTAATTGCTCCAGGCGTATATATACGCCCTTCTGGATAGAGCCTCTTGACAAAATTGCGTTCTCTGACTACATCAGGTCAAGTTTTGTCAAAGTATCAGTTTGTAAGGGCGTATTAGATACGCATGGAGCAATTAATGCATCGGTTGAGCAAGGCGTATATATACGCCCGCGGCAGTTAAGGGGCTAATTAAGAGCTGTGTGTCTTGGGTATACTTAATAAATTTTTACAAGTGATTTTTTTAAAATTTTAATTTGAAATAATAAATTTTAACTGATAAATAAATAAAATAGTTTGATCAAAAGTATTTAGCAGATTTGTACACTGAGTACTAATTAATTTCGTTTTGCTTTTACTCAAAATAAAAAAAATCACTTTGATGTAAAGATTTTTAGATTGATAAAATAGCTAATTAATAGTTATTAAAACATTTAAACAAAACTACTTTAAAAACTGGATTTAACTTTTAAACTTTTAACTTTTTTCATGCATAACAAGTTAATTTAAATTAATGAGAATTAATTTTCATTAAATTTATTAATTTAATTTTTATTAAACTTGATTGATAAGATAATTAATTGATAGTTATTAAAACATTTAAACAAAACTACTCTAAAATTTGGATTTAAGTTTTAATATTTAACTTTTTTTCACTCCATAATAAGTTAATTCAAAAGAATATGAATTAATTTTCATTAAATTTATTAATTTAATGTTTATTAAACTTGATTGATAAGATGCATAAATTTTATTTAATATTTTTCAGGATGAGAAACCTGATATGTTTATAAAAAATCTCAATAACCACTGTATTTGAGTTTTAGACAGGTTTTTGACGTTTTTGACAGGTTTTCGACGTGTCATGTCAAAAACGGGTTTTTGACGTCAAAAACCCAACCCTGCTCTTAACTCTAAGTTTCTATGAGGTGACTAAACATTTGATAGTAAAAAGCAGAAAAAACTTTCACAAGAGTGAGAATGAAATCTTGCTTTTCTCTTGCTATTCCTACAGAAAACCTGAAAGCCAAAATAAGATCTGCTGAAGCAGTGTGTAATAAAGGAATAACATCTGTGGTGGCTCTTGTTGTATCGTTTGCATTTATTGCTTGCATTATGCTTCAGTTCAGAATTTGTTTTCATAAAAATTAACTTCCTTAATCTTCAGTGAAACATGACAGTGGGATAGTGATTATTAAATTTAGAACAACTTTTAAAGGAGTCTACAAAAATTTCTTTAATATGAAGTTGAAAAAAATTGATTAAAATACTGAGGTTTGCTTCGAAAAGTATATATAAAACCGTAAAAGAAAATGAATGCGATGCCAAAAGAAAACCGTGTGTGTAAAGGCGTTAACAATTACTGTTTCTCGAATTACAAAACTGCTCATTGTAGTTTTAAAGGACTGATTATACCACAAGAATGAAATACGAATAAATAGAAAGATTTTTTTTGTTTTTCTTAACGTTTTTTTATAAACAGTGCACATTTTCATCAATAAAACAATTCATGTTCTCTGCATTTGCATCAATTATCTATATATTAATTAAATATTCCATTTTTTTCTTATTAAAATGCTGGAAATCTAAACTAATGATAAGTCAAACTTCCGATAAGTCGAAGTTTTTTTTCGGTCCCATCAGATTGGAGTTATCGAGAATTGACTGTATTTTAAAATTATTTTTAAATATACCATGTGCAGCATTTCTACTTAGTCTAGATATATATTTTTATTTAGATACCTATCTGATTTATTAAAAATGGCTCCTCTGTTTATTCTCTTTGACACCTAGAAACTTATACAATGAGTCATTATGAAACCTAGTTTTCATTCCTAGTAGAAATTGGAAATTTAAAAAAGATAAACAATGCTCTCTTCTCACGCTTTAACAAGAGAGAAGTTAACAATCCTTTTTTCTAACACTGTTAACTAGAACAGATTTTAAACTTGTGGTTTGCGAATAACTGAAATTTCAGCTGCATTATTTTTATAGTTGTAATGAAATGGAAGCTTTTAGATTCATCTCATTTAGTGATGTGAAATTAAAATACCAGGCCTGGGTTATTTATTTTACTGAGCATTTTATTCATTCAAATTACAGTAAACTCTCACTTATGCGCCGGCCCAAGGGACCAACAGAAAAACTCTGGTGTCTGACATATTCCAAAAATCGAAGTAATTAAAATTAAAAAAAAATAACTTGTTAAAATTTAAGTATACCCAAGACACACAGCACTTAATTAATGTACCCACTTAATTTTTAAAATAAAAAAACCTGTTACAGTAATTTCTCGAAGCAATAAAGCTGTATTCAAAAGCCATATGTTTGATTTTTTAAAAATGCTAGCTTCCTTTATTTACCTCCAAGCCCTTTAATTATGTTTAGGATTGCTTATTACACTTTATTTTAATAACCCAAAACTCCAAAAGTTTACTTCAGTGTCTAATTGTAATGTCTAATTGTAAATTGTAAAATTCATTTGAAAAAATTATTTTAATTATCAATATCAAATTTAAATATGTTTTGGACATAATTTAGGTTTTTAACAATGTCAAAAAGAGGTTTTTGACGTGACGGTAAAAACCACGGTTAAAACCGGATAAAACCTCAGACTGTCAAAAACTTGCCAACCCTGATAGTACCATTATTGACTTTGGTCGGACATCTCAAACCTTAGTTATAAATTAGAAACAGTGAATTAAATTTCTCCCATAAAAGCTTTGGTTAGTTTACAAAGCTTAAATGCATGCAAAAAGTTTTTTAAACATCTGCTTTTTGGTAGTCTTAAGCCACTGAGGTTTCAATTTTTTAGTACTGATATTTCGTTATCAATGTTGCACATGGCCTAATAAGAGAAGGGGGCGTGACCTATGAGTCTTGAAAGAAAGTTTCTTTTATCAATTTCTCATTCTTCTCCATTATTCTTGGTCATGAAAATTCTCTTAGTTCAGCTCAGTTTATTTTATTTTTGTGTCAAAAAAAAGTTCTGAAAAAAAAATTGAAGGGGATGAAATATACTTTTCACCTTTATAGCTTAATTGAACATTTTAGCCATTTGATATTCAGGTAAAACTCGAAGCAAATCTGTTGGAAAATGAAGTTTTATTTTAGTATATGTAATTTAAAAA